>SOPI01000192.1:0-160241 GCA_021307395.1 Trypanosoma vivax
TTTTAAGTAAATAAAGGAAGTCAAACTTAAAAAAGGAGAAAAATTTAAGAATGAAGATTACGAATTAAATAATAAAATTCAGCGTAAGAGAAATGAAAAGAACAAATTTTTTTTATCAAATTTTTTAAAAAATTAATGTTAATTAAAATTTGATAATTTTATTTTTTTGAACTCTTGTTTTCTTTTGCTAAATTATTTTATTTTATTTATTTTATTTTATTTGTTGCATTTTTAAATACGCTTTTTACTGTTATTTTCGCCTTTTTTATTTTTTTTTATTTTAAGAAAACACAGGTTTTTTAAAAATTTTTTCGCTATTTTTTTTAATGCTAAATTTTATACTGATCCCTTTTTTTTAGTTTTTCTACTTTTTTTAAAAAGCGTCACTCAAAGGGTATTTTTTTAAGTTTAAGTTTGTAAGTTTAGCAGTTTAAGTTTTTTATTAAAATTTAAAATTTATTAGCAAAATACTTTTGCTTTTAAAGCTTCAGTTGCTTCATTTTTTTCTTCGTTTTTTCTTCCTTCTTTTTCTTAGCTTTTATATGTCATTTTTTCTCCTTGTAAAAAAAAAGTTTTTTTTTTGTTTTTTTTCGTTTCTCTTGTTCCACTCTTTGTCTTTCTTTTATTTTGTTTTATTTACTTCTTCCTCCGTTAATTGCTTGCTCTACTTCCTTCTTCCGCGTTCTTGCTGCCCCTCTTCCGCGACGAAAGCGAAGCTGCATTCTCGACCCTTTCGATTTTTTTCTCGCAAAGCATTGCCTCTCAGTTTTTTCCATGCCGTTTTTTTTCGTGTTTTGCCTCGCCCTCTGTGCTCGCCTTTGGCACCGCGCTGCGGTGTTACTTTGTGTAGCTTTGTGTTGCTTGAGCCCGCACGCTTTTCTGTGAGCGTCCTTTTCTGGCTGCCTTTTTTTCGCGGCGTGTCCTTTGCTGAGTGTTCGCGTGCCAGTGGTCTTCTGCGGCTGGTGCGCGTCTTGTGCTTTTGTGCTTTTGTGTTTTTGCGTTGCGCGATGTTGCGCGGAGGCGTCATTCTTCGCCCTTGGCGTTCGGTTGGCGATGCTTGTGCTGTGCACATCGCCAAGCGCACTGCTTGCCCTGTTGTTGTTTTCTGGCTGGTGTGTCCTTCTGGCCTTTTGTTGTCTCTTCCTATTTTTTCTGTGCGGATCACCTTGCGGCGTCCTGCAGTGTATGTTGCCTGATCTCGTTGGCTTCCCTTCCTGCTGCTTGTTTTTTCCTTGGTCGTCTTGGCGTGCTGTTGTGCACTCTTCCTTTTGGTCTTTTTCCGAGTGTTGTTGCCACGCGCTCCTGCTGTGCGCTTCGTTGTTCGAATTCGAGCAGCGCGTCGTTCCGCTGCTGGTGTCTTTTGCGTTGGCTTGTTCATTGCTAGTCTTCTGTCAATACTTCGATCTCCATGTTCCCTGTCTGCAAGCTTCGAAAAGCTTTTTCTGCGGTAAGTGTAGTTTCCCCCCCTGTTGAATCGCGTGCCTTCCGGCAACTTGCCTGTGTTTCTCCTCAAAGCGACCTTCTTTCTGCGCTTGCCACGTTCAGGCAATTGGCGTCAAGTGCGTCGTCAAGTGCTTGATTGTGCGGCTGCGGCTGCGCACTGTCAGCGCAGCTGTGTGCAGTGTCCGTGCACTTGCCGTGTTTCCGCTGTTTGGGCGAGCTGCTGCATGTTTCCCTGTTGCGGTGTGTCTCCATTTTCCGTTCTCGTAGACGCAGTGGGCCGCTTGTGTCTGCATCGTGTTTTGTTCTGCCGCTTGCACTTCTTCTGTGGATGCTTCCCGTTGTTTTCCCCGGCTGTTTGTCCATGTCCTTTGTTGCCTGTTTCGTGTTCGGTTCTTGTGCGCCGCGCCGGCGTGCTTCTTCTTTCTCTCTGTCCCTTCGTTGCGCAGTGTCGATGTAGTTTGCCATTGCTTCCAGAGCGCGCTTTGTGTCTTCGTTTCCTTTGCACAGCACTTCGCCCAGGCGTGCCCCCACGGTTGTTCCGTGTGTGTTTGGCCGTCCGGGCCTTCAGGGCGCAGAGTGCCTTCATTGCTGCCGTTTTGTGGTTGATGAGTTCTTTCAAAGTTTGCATGTGTCTGAGCGAGCCTTGCGTGAGTGTCTGCCCTGTTCCGCCTTGTTATCTTGCCAGTGCTGCGTCCGCTGCCCATGCCAGAGTGGCTTTAGTGCCGTCTGTGCCTATTTTCCACGGCCCGCAATGTGACATTTCCTTGAGCGTTTCCCTGTCGGCTGTACGTGCTTTGTCTGTGAGGCCCGCATCGCATGAGCGTGCGCAGTTGCCTGCCTGTCTACCAGCGCTTTTGTCCCATGCTTGCCGCTGCTCTGAGGGTAGCTGCAAGTCCATCGCTTCCAAGTGAGTGTTTTCGCTGCACTTCTGTGCACCTTCGTAATCTCTTGGTTCGTAGCTTGCGAATCGTTTCCACAACGCACAAATTGTCTTCCTTTTTGTAGCTGTAAAGCTTGAGCACACATGCGTCGATGCTCTTCACGTATGCCTGCGCATGCAAAGTGAGCTGCCCTTGCGCGACACTCACCACTTCGCGTGTTGCGTTGAGCGCTGCGAGCCCCTCGATGGCGAGTGCGATTGCTCCAACGTGTCCCTGTCCTCTCGCGCCGAGTCGCCGCCAGTGTGCGTGCCGTGCGTGCTGTTGCCAATGCCTTGCTGATATTCTCCCCCTCCACGATCTCGTCCAGTGGCTTTGGCCAACCTCCTTCCTCCACTGCTGTGCCAAACTCCTTCTTAACTGCTGCTGCTAGCGCGCACATTTTCCCACGCTCGCCTCGAGCACTGGGTGCTTGTCAGCCGAGTCCGCCATGCCCGCAGGCCGTGTCCACAAAAGCGCTGTCACCAGCGCCATTGCTTGCAAAAACTTCATTTGCACTACCAAAGCACCTCCGCAACATAGCTGGTTGCCATTCCCCGACTCCCCCTCGCACGCCCCTCCCCGCGACCTCGCGCGCCAACGACGCCCATGCTCTCAAGCAAGCGAGTAGTCCCGGCGCCGTCTCTCTTTACGCGCTTCCCAAGCCCGTGTCAACGCTGGTGCCAACCCGCTACCGAGCAGCTGTCCGCCTCGCTTGCGTCCCCCGTAAGCAGCTGGCAACTGTCCGCTCCTTTCCCGACACCCTTCCCTGTTGGGTGTGCTCTCCTCGCTCGCCCTCTTCGCCTTTTTTCCAGTTTCCCCTGCTTGCTCCTCTGTTCGAAGGACTGCGCTCGTGTGTGTGTTGCCGCAACCTCGCCTGTACGTCATTCGATTCTCGGTCCCCCCGGTGTCTAACCCTCTCGCGGCGCCCTTCACGCACCCAATGCCACACACGGCCGCTCCGTCGTCTCTCCTTCCTGCTCTTTCCCGCTGTTCCCCAACTCCGATGACCCTCTGCTCAGCGTCGGAGCCTTGGCGATGCGCGAGTCGCACGGCGGCCATTTGGTCTGTTCCACGGCACCCGCCGCTGGGCCGCTGTTCCCAGTTCTAAGCCTGACGCAGGTCTCGTTAGCTTCTGCCTGCGCGCACTGCTTTTCCGCTGCCTTTTGCCGTGCTCGCAAGCCCCCTCAACGCCGCACCGCGACCCCACGTCGTTTCCCCACATCGTGTTCTTTGTTCACTGCGCCGCATCGCAGTGCGCGGCGAAGTGGACCGCTGCCGATCAAGGTGCATTTGTTTAGCGCCGTGCCGCTGTCAGCCCCGCTTGCGGCGCGCGAACGCACGGCTCATCTCGCCCATCCCTCCTGTGGTCCGCGTTGTTCGCTCCGGTTGCTAAAGACCGCAGCGTGCACTGCGCGGGCGCCACCGCCGCGACAAATGCGCTTGTGCTTAGTCATCCGGTTCCTTCCCCTTTCCAGCCGCGGCCTTCTCCCGAGCCATTTCTTTCTCCGCGCGCCATGCGCTGCTGGTCTCCCTCGCCGCATGTGTCTGCCCAGGAATCGCGTCACGAGAGCGTTGCGACCAGGCGGTGGCGGTGACGTCCGGCATCGCCTGTCTCCTGTGTCTTTCGCCGCCTCGGCACGCTCGGCCCAGCCGGCTCTGGGAAGGCCGCCAGCGGAGTTCGCTGTGACCTGCAGCTGAGTGGACCAAGGACGGTGTGTTCGTGCCCAGTCTGGATGCGGAATTTTCTGTCCAGCGGCCGACCTACCCTCCTCTGCGCCAGTTTGCGCGGTCGCAGGCCGACTGGAACGCTGCGCGCGCGGGACGCGGCGAGGGAAGTCGCGCGAGCGACGGCCGGGAGGGCATCCCCGGCCCAGTAGAAACCGGTCTCCACTTCGCAAAGGACGCACGGCGGGCCTGCAGTCGCCGGGTCGTTGGAAGCAGCCCCGGGCACAGCGTGCCGCCACCACGGACAGGGCGCACTCCGCGAGCCGTCGAGCGCGAACGCAACCGTGAAGGCGCAGGTGCACACGACCTGGCACGGGAGTGCGTCGGAGAGCATTGCGGTGGCACAGCGAAGCGCTGTCCGCACCCACACGGTCTTCTTCGCAACTAAGCGAGCAAGGCACGCGGTGTGCGCGGGACAGCAAACGCTGAGGCGGCGCATGGCACTCCGCGCTAGAGTCCGCGGGTGCAGCACGTGGCCTCTTAGAGGACGTGCGCCGGAGAATAGGCGGATGAGGGGCGAGAAGCACGCAAGCTTTAGCGAGCCGGCCGTGCGAGTGGACAAGGGGCGAGGCAGGGATAGCGGGGCGCATAGAGAAAACCTCCTGGGATTGGGAAGGAAACATGACGGCAAGCGAAGATGAGAAGCAGAAGACAAAACGCCTTCTGGCTGTGATGCCGGATCTGCCGCCGATGTTGCGCAGGAGAGGCTGAAGGCAGATGACGAAGTTACATGAACGCGGGAACGCAAAGGGGTGTGGTAGTGGGCACTGCGAGCTGAGTGCCACGCCGCGTGGCGCCGATGAGCGAGGGAGGCATTGAGTGCGGAGTTCGTTGAGCAGAAAGAGGATAAGGGCGTGCGACTGACCGCCGCGAGAGACGCGCCGAGGGTCTAGAGGAGACCGGATGAGAGAAGGATAAGGATCGGACTCGTTCCCACATGCCCAGGAAAAAACGCATGCCAAAGGTGCCAGAAACCGAGACAGCGCGCCGAGGGGGACGATGGAGGAACCGTAACCAGGGGAGCAGAGAGCGCATCGGTCAGGAGCTGGCGCGGTTGCTGAACGAGCGCGGGCACAGGGGAAGAGGGGCAAACGTCCGCTCTCTGAAAGCAGCCCGCGTGGATATGACGGCGGAACAAGACTGCTTGCGACCTCGGCGGGACCGCGTGGCAAGGCCGAGAGCACGGAGGGGAGCAGCTCAGCGAGGGCAATGTTGTTCTACCAGAAGGGACCGCAAAGGGCACACGGCCAGCGGGATTGCCGTGGGAGTTAAGCTTTATCTTGGCAGACCCTTTTCGCAGAGAAGACGCCGAAGATGTGTCCGTGGACGAAAAGCGCCGGGACGCAAAACGAGGGACGAAGAGACAGGGCAGTAGAAACGGGTGAGAGGTACGGCGCGGACACGGATAAGCAGCTGGGAAGCCCTTGAGCCAACGCGCTTGCGGACGAGTTCGAGCGCCGTGAGACACGAAGCCGGGGAAGTGTGGAACGAAGATGAGTGGAGAGGCGTGTGCAAAACGATGCGCAAGAGAATTGCGACGGTCAGGGACAGCGGAGCAGCAGGGGACGTTTTGTGGACGTCGGAGAGACAAAAGAAGGGGTGGAAATGAGGGCGCGGATAATTGCCCCGGGTGGACTGCGAAAGCATTGGGGAGGAGGGATTTTGGTTACCTGTTGAGGGAAGCGAGGCCTGGGTGTACTCGCGCCAAAAAAGCCGGGCGCAGACAGGGGCACGCGGGTTGTGAAGAACCAGCTTTGACGCGAGCAGCGGCGCGAACAGGCAGGGAAGGACCCCGCGGCATGGCACGTTCGTTGAGGTGCGCCAGCGGGGAAGCCGGTTAGGGGTCGACGCATGGTGACATTTGACAGGGGCGCCGGAACTAGGTGGGGGAAAGCGCCGGGGAGCGAGGGAGAGCCGAGGGTAAGGGAAAGGGAAAGGGATGACATACGGGAAGGACATCGCACAGGGGCGAAAGACATTTGGGAACGGTAGGGAAAGTAACGAATACGGTGCGACCAAGCGAAAGGAGGGACCGGGCAAGTGCAGGGGGCGCAGCTGTGGGAACGGGGTTGGCCTGCCTTGTTGTTGGCACCTCGGAGCGGCAGCCGTGCAGCGCACGGAGCACGACGTGTGAAAGGGGACTTGTTTTGATCAAGGTAGAGTTTGGCAGGGAGTGCGAGAGTAGCGCGCAGACGGGAAGTTGGCGGGCGCATGCGAAAGAAGGCTTGGTGCGCTGTGTTTTTGAGCGGACAAGATACGAGGCGGGAGGACAGGGACACCTCCCGCTTTTTTGAGTCAGGGCTAGAACGGCTTCGAGAGAAGGGCGTGAAGCGACATTCCTGAGGAGGGCGCTGCGGAAGTAGCGGAAAGGGTAGGGGAAGGGTTTTGAAAGTCTTTCCTGGGATTGAGGGGAAGGGAGGGACGGGACGGTGGCGGACAGCGCAGACTTGGCGGCGAGAACGGTGGTGCCGGTGCAGCGAACCGAAGGGACTGTGAAACAGGAAATGGAGAGCCAAGGAACTAGGGCTTTTGCGCTTGTGTGGTTTGTGGTTTCGTGGTGGCGCGGTAAGGATGAGGTAGAGGGAGGGAAAAGGGAAACACCGTTAAAGAAAGAGGGAATAGGGAAAGAAATCTTGGCAAAGATGGACCACGAAGCGCAGCGCGACGGCACAGCGATTTTGCAACGGGGCGCGGAGGGTGTGAGCCACTTAGGGCGCCAGCGGTTCACGGGCAGACATGTGAGGGGAAAGAAAGGTGCCGAAGGTGGTGAGAAGCAGGTGTGCCGGAAAGCAGGAAGAACGGTGGGAGGGGTGGACTGCAAGAAAGGAACAGGGTCGGAAGGAGCGACAGGTGGGCAAGAGGAAGGAGGAAAGGAGAAGAGATATGGAGGGAGGACGACACGCGAAGAGCGTGCGACACGTGGGAGCAGCAAGAGATGCGAAGTTGTCGGGAAACAGGGAAAACGCCGGATAAACAGCAGGAGAAAGCGCGGAGAGGAAGAGTTGAGAAAAGCGTTTTTCTTTGAGCAGGGAGTCAGAAGTGGTTGACGGTGAGTTGGTGCCGAAGTCGCCGAAGGGCATTTTTAGCGGAGAGGAACTGGGAAGCACCGGGACGCGGGGAAAAAAGGCACCGCGGGGGAGGAACACACAGGCGACGTGAGGAAGGGGAGCTTTTTGCAATGCATGTGTTCGCTGTCTGGAACTTTTTGGAGCGAGCAGCGAGGACAGGCCAACCGAGCGTGCCGCGGAGACGGGCATCAGGGTGCGCGGCAAAAGCACGGCCTCAAAGGGGCCTGCGTTTTTCCGAGAGAGGGAGCCAGGAAGCAAAAACGCGGGCATGGGAGAATGCACGCTTCGACAGGGGAAAGCGCAGCAGGAAGTTGAGACAACTGGAGAACGGGGAGCAAAGGTGAACAGGGAAGGGAGGCCGGTAACTTTTGTTTGGAGTTTGCGGAATCGCGGAAGGCCGAAGGAGGTTGAGGAAAACAGGTGAGCAGGAAGGAGGACAGTGGAGCCTTACCGGGGGAGCAGCAAGTTGACGCCGGACTCGCGGACCAGTGAAACCGGAGGGAGCGATGAGCGCAAAAAAGAGGCCAGGCGCCAGGAGGAAGCCATATAAGGCACCGTGCATTAGGCGAGCAGGAAGATTGGGGCGGTGGAAGCTCGTGGGGCTGAAAGCCGGGCACGGGCAGTGGCCATAAGAAGGGACAAGTGCGAAATGAGACGGCATGACAGGACGCAGCGTTTTTCCAGTGGGCTCGCGTTCGATTGCCACGGCGCCGACGACGCAAGGGATGGCAGGATCGAGGCAACGCTGAGCGGTGGGACAAGGGAGAAGAAAGAGCGTAGGGCACGGGGGAAGAAACAGTGGGCGAGACCAGGAAGAGAAGTGACGGGCGATGAGCAGGCGTCTGTTAGACATTGTCGCGCATATGCTTGATGTTGGGAACAGTGAGGGGGTTTTGTGTGCACAACAGGCGGGAGAGCGGCGGGGCATGCGACGAAAGCGAGTTGTGAGCACGCGCTTGCCGCAGAGAGGCACAAGAGGGCAGATGGAAATCCGTGGGACTTTGTTTGAGCCAGCGAGGCATGGGAGCAGTAACCGAAGAAGGAGGAGGGCACGGCGAGGCATTGCGCTCGAGCCTGAGATGGCCGTTTGTCAAGAGCCTTGCGCGCACAGCGCGTGCCGGACTGGGCGAAAGGAGGGGACATAGAAGCCACGCTTGTGGAAAAGAGGCCGGCCAGAGCCGAGGGGAGGGAGTGATTGGGCAGAAGCGAGCAACAGACGAGGCAGTCTTGCGTTTGGCGTGCCGGAGAGGCGTGGAGTAGGGAGCGTTGACGGAGGAGGGGAGGTAAAGCGATAATGGAACGCGCTGCGGGGAAGAGCAGGGAACAAGAAAGGGACAACCACAGAACGAAGGACCACTTGCAGACGCACGCGACGACAGCGGATGAGAGGACTGCACTAACAACAGAGACCGAACGGAAGGGCATAAAATGAGAGGGCCGGAGGAGGACGAAAAAGACAGAGCAATCTGTTCGTTTGGACGCAAACTAACTGATTTGGGGCGAGCGAGGTGAGAGCGAACGAGGAGGCGGGGAAGGATGGCGGAATGCTATGAATCGGCATGGGGGCTAAAAAGATGGAAGGGCACGCTGGCGAACGACGTTTCGGTGGCACGCCTGGAAGAGGGGAAAGCGCGGTGTGCAGAAGGAACTTTGAAAAGAAGCAGACGAGGTGGTTTTCGCGCAGGAGGACGTGGGGCCCGAAAAGGCGGCCCATGGACCAAGGCAGGACTAGGGGCAGAGGGATAGGCAGGCAGGCCGTGGTTTGGTGGTAGAGTGGAACAACATTTGCGGCATGAGGGGAGGAGAGCGGAGGACGTTTGGCGGACCAAGACAGAGTGGGAATGCGCGTGAACATAAGGACATCGACAGGACGGGGAGAAACAGGGCGGACACAGGAGCGATGGGCCCCAGGCGAAGAGAAGGAGAGGCTACGAAGCAGAATAAAGGAAATTGCGCAGGAGGAGCGCGGAGAGTGGGAGGAAAAACGGACAAACGGCAGGACCGCCGGGAAGGAGGAGAACGGAAGAGAAGGACGGCCGAGGCACAGAAAAATGAGACGCCACACCATCAAGGCGCACGAATCGCGGCGAAAAGATCGGCGGAAATAGGAAAGTCTTAAGAGACTATAGACGGGCCTGGGTCTGAGAAGCAGAAGGGCCTGCCAAGGAAGCAGCGGTGAGTAGGGAGAGATGATCAAACTTGACGCGCGGGTGAAAGCACGGCACAACGGGCAAGACAGTACTAGGAAAGCAAGAGAAGCGAATTGCAGCCTGCATGAAGGAAAGGGAAGCAAAATAGCACACAAGGTGGCCGAGAGACAGGAAGGAAAAAAGCGAGGGGAAAAAACGGGCGCAGCAGGGAGGAGCGAAGGAGAAACGAGGCGAAGCGCCTGATTTTTGTCGAGCTGCATTCTTGCGACTTGGCGGCGAAGCAGCAAGAACCAAAGAGTGGCACAAGGGGAAAAGGAACGGACGATGTTCGGGCGGGCTAGACGAGGGATGAGGGATGGACAGTGCGGTCGAGTCGCGGGGCGCGAACGGGGACAGGGAGGGGAACAACACGGGTAAAACCCACAGGCAGAAAGTGCCACGGACAAGACAACAAAGGTTTTTAACGAGTGGAGCATTGGCAATGCTACGAAATGAGAGACTTTTTTGGCTAAGGGTACAGCGCAGAGGGCAGCGGCGAGCTTTTGGAATCCGGACACATCGGTAAAGTTACGTGGCATGGGCCGCGGAAACGAGGCGAGGGCAGCTGAAGTTTGAAGGACCGGGCCTTAGAGACATTTTGTTGCACTTGACCGGGAAGGGGGGGTGAAGGGAAGAGGTTTTTTTGCGGCAGAATCCCTGAAGATGAGGAGGGTCTTGGACGCCTAGAAGAGAAAATCGGTGAAGAGAAAAACACGCATGAGAACACACAGGACGCGACGGCGAAATGAGCGGCACGCGCGGCCGGCACAATGGGCGCAGCAGCAAGCACGGACAAAGAGCAAGGAGAGAAGCACTGTTGGTTTGGGCGTGGAAAGGGGAGGAAACTTGGCAACGAAGGGAAAAAAAAAAGGAGACGATGACGAGGGATGGCGGGGAGGACTGTGAAAGTCGGGGGTTCTGGGCCGCAGGAAAAACGCCGAAGAAATTGACATTGCGACATAGAAAAAAGGCACAGGGAGACCAAAGGTTTGGCGCAGGCTCGAAAGACGAATGAGACAAGGAAGGCAGAGGACCCGAAAGGGGGACCAGAACTTTTGTGGCGATGTGATTGCGTAGGACAAAGCAGGCGAAACGCGGCCGTGCGTCCGGTGAGAAGAGCAGCGGGAAAGGAGCGGCATATGAGGCTTGAAGGCTAGGAAAGGACGCTTAGCGGGTGAAGGACGGTGAGACACGAGAAACACCAAAGGAACAGAGGACGAGCGGAAGAAGATGACGCAGCTTGCATTGCGTGTTAGAGAAACTGCGACCCGTGGAGAATGGAGACACAAATCATACCAACAGGTTTAGGTTTATTAGGCAGGCACCCAAGACAGCGGGAACAGAGAGAGGAGGAACAGGACAGGGGTAGGGCCGACCAGCAATAAGCGGTTAAGGCAGGAAAGTAGGAAAGGCAAAACCCGGTTCGCGCATAGCGCAGCCGACGGAGGCTCCAACGGCCGTGTGGAAACACGAGTGGGCACAAAGGCATGAAAGGCGTAAGTGAGAAGCGTGGGACCGCGAACAACAAGCGCAAGAAGAAGAGACACGAGGAAAGAGATGGGCTGATATTAGACGCCGTTAGGCGGAAGAAACAGTGAAAGCTAGGGCGATGAAACGAAAGCATGGAAACGCACAGAGGGTTGGGAGAAAGGAGCACGACAGGAAGTAAAGCCGAAAACTGACGGACGGAAGAAGAGGCAGAGAAGCGGCCATCGTGCGAAAGGACACGTGGACAAGGGGAGGATGGGGAAGAGAATTTGGTGCCTGCGCGCGCTGCCGGACACGATGGTGCTTTTGGACAGTGGGGAGGAGGAACATGCACGGAGAAGTAGTTGTTTGCCAAAGCTATTCAAAAACACGTTGGAAGGCACCGGCGCGCACGCAGAAAACGGAAGAGTCGAGCATGACAAGCGCGTCGAGGATGCCTTATAAGCTTCGCGCGGGAATTTTTGGTAGTTGGGGTGGGACCGCTTACAATCTGCCACGAATTTGCCTTTGAAGCTGGCGGTGGTTAACGGGGGACGGTGAAACCGAGCTGCAGCGCGGAAAGAAGCAATTGCTCGCTCGACGAGGAGACGCGCAATGATGAAGATCAGCGAGGAATTGGTGTTGAGTTTTCCAAGAGACAAACAGTTGCGGATGCGTGGCGCGGGACGAGACCAAACGACGAAAGGTACGCAGGAAGACCAGGGATGATAGGGAAGCGGAAGACATCACAGGAAAGGAGAGGACGCGCGCGTAACGAGAAGGGGGCGAGAGGAGATGAGCAGAAGGGGATAGTAGTGACCGAGTAAAGCACGAAGGAAAAAATAGAGCTGCGCAGCGTTTGCCGTCGACGCTTCAACTTTGCTTTGACAGCGCGCAGGCAAGCTTGCGAGAGGATACGGGGAAAAGAAGGGCGTAAACTGTCTGCTGCAGTTATCGATCCGCTGTTGGTCGAGTAAAAACAGGGAGGAAAGACCACTTTGCGGTCTCACGTTAGCTGATTACAAAAAATGCTGCTGAAGACCGGCAGTCAGGACACAGTTGCGCAGTTGGGGAACTCGACGGCAAAAAGAAAAAGAAAAGAACCTTCGAAGCGACGATGGAAAGGTTACGTCAGAAAGGCAGAAAGGAGATTTGTTTGCCTGGCTTGAAGATTAGCGAAAAAAGATAAATTTATTTTTTTAAAGATCACACTTGATCATCTTAAGTAACGCGAAGAAAACAGATGAAGGTCCAAAACAAAGCCGAAAGAAGGGGAAAGAAGGGGTTAGGAGGCCAAGAAAGCTGGAAGAAATTGGAGGAAAGCAAACAGGTTTGATGGCTTTAAAAACAGTGAAACAACGGAAATATGATGGAAAGTCATAATCAATCTTTAATTTCTTATATTTATTTTACTGTTTTATTAATTTTTTACTTTTCATAAATTAAAAAAGATTTCGGTTAAAATATTTAAAAAGATTTTAGTTAGAATATTAAAAAATTTTAAGTAAATAAAGGAAGTCAAACTTAAAAAAGGAGAAAAATTTAAGAATGAAGATTACGAATTAAATAATAAAATTCAGCGTAAGAGAAATGAAAAGAACAAATTTTTTTTATCAAATTTTTTTAAAAAATTAATGTTAATTAAAATTTGATAATTTTATTTTTTTGAACTCTTGTTTTCTTTTGCTAAATTATTTTATTTTATTTATTTATTTTATTTTATTTGTTGCATTTTTAAATACGCTTTTTACTGTTATTTTCGCCTTTTTTATTTTTTTTTATTTTAAGAAAACACAGGTTTTTTAAAAATTTTTTCGCTATTTTTTTTAATGCTAAATTTTATACTGATCCCTTTTTTTTAGTTTTTCTACTCTTTTTTAAAAAGCGTCACTCAAAGGGTATTTTTTTAAGTTTAAGTTTTGTAAGTTTAGCAGTTTAAGTTTTTTATTAAAATTTAAAATTTATTAGCAAAATACTTTTGCTTTTAAAGCTTCAGTTGCTTCATTTTTTTCTTCGTTTTTTCTTCCTTCTTTTTTCTTAGCTTTTATATGTCATTTTTTCTCCTTGTAAAAAAAAAGTTTTTTTTTTGTTTTTTTTTTTCTCTTGTTCCACTCTTTGTCTTTCTTTTATTTTGTTTTATTTACTTCTTCCTCCGTTAATTGCTTGCTCTCTACTTCCTTCTTCCGCGTTCTTGCTGGCCCTCTTCCGCGACGAAAGCGAAGCTGCATTCTCGACCCTTTCGATTTTTTTCTCGCAAAGCATTGCCTCTCAGTTTTTTCCATGCCGTTTTTTTTCGTGTTTTGCCTCGCCCTCTGTGCTCGCCTCTTGGCACCGCGCTGCGGTGTTACTTTGTGTAGCTTTGTGTTGCTTGAGCCCGCACGCTTTTGCTGTGAGCGTCCTTTTCTGGCTGCCTTTTTTTCGCGGCGTGTCCTTTGCTGAGTGTTCGCGTGCCAGTGGTCTTCTGCGGCTGGTGCGCGCCTTGTGCTTTTGTGCTTTTGTGCTTTTTTGCGTTGCGCGATGTTGCTTGGAGGCGTCATTCCTTCGCCCTTGGCGTTCGTTGGCGATGCTTCTGCTGTGCACATCGCCAAGCGCACTGCTTGCCGCTGTTTCTGTTTTCTGGCTGTGTGTCCTTCTGACCTTTTGTTGTCCTCTTCCTATTTTTTCTGTGCGATCACCTTGCGGCGTCCTGCAGTGTATGTTGCTGATCTCGTTGGCTTCCCTTCCTGCTGCTTGTTTTTCCTTGGTAGTCTTGGCGTGCTGTCGTGCACTCTTCCTTTTGGTCTTTTTCCGAGTGTTGTTGCCACGCGCTCCCTGCTGTGCGCTTTCGTTGTTCGCAATTCGAGCAGCGCGTCGTTCCGCTGCTGTGTCTTTTGCGTTGGCTTGTTCATGCTAGTCTTCTGTCAATCTTCGATCCCTCCTTGTTCCCTGTCTGCAAGCTTCGAAAAGCTTTTTCTGCGGTAAGTGTAGTTTCCCCCCTGTTGAATCGCGTGCCTTCCGGCAACTTGCCTGTGTTCCCTCCTCAAAGCGACCTTCTTTCTGCGCTTGCCACGTTCAATTGCGTCAAGTGCGTCGTCAAGTGCTTGATTGTGCGGCTGCGGCTGCGACTGTCAGCGCAGCGCTGTGCAGTCCGTGCACTTGCCGTGTTTCCGCTGTTGGGCGAGCTGCTGCATGTTTCTCCTGTTGCGGTGTGTCTCCATTTTCCGTTCTCGTAGACGCAGTGGCCGCTTGTGTCGTGCATGCGTGTTCGATCTGCCGCTTGCACTTCTTCTGTGGATGCTTCCCCGTTGTTTTCCCCGGCTGTTTGTCCATGTCCTTTGTTGCCCTGTTTCGTGTTCGGCTCTTGTGCGCCGCGCCGGCGTGCTTCTTCTTTCTCTCTTTCCCTTCGTTGCGCAGCGTCGATGTAGTTTGCCATTGCTTCCAGAGCGCGCTTTGTGTCTTCGTTTCCTTTGCACAGCACTTCGCCCAGGCGTGCCCCCCACGGTTGTTCCGTGTGTGTTTGGCCGTCCGGGGCCTTCAGGGCGCAGAGTGCCGTCACCTGCTCCGTTTTGTGGTTTATGAGTTCTTTCAAAGTTTGCATGTGTCTGAGCGAGCCTTGCGTGAGTGTCTGCCCCTGTTCCGCCTTGTCTATCCTTGCCAGTGCTGCGTCCGCTGCCCATGCCAGAGTGGCTTTAGTGCCGTCTGTGCCTATTTTCCACGGCCCGCATGTGACATTTCCTTGAGCGTTTCCCTGTCGGCTGTACCGTGCTTTGTCTGTGAGGCCGCATTCGCATGAGCGTGCGCAGTTGCCTGCTCTGTCTACCAGCGCTTCTTGTCCCATGCTTGCCGCTGCTCTGAGGGTAGCTGCAAGTCCATCGCTTCCAAGTGAGTCGTTTTCGCTGCACTTCTGTGCACCTTCGTAACTCCCTTGGTTCGTAGCTTGCGAATCTGTTTCCACAACGCACAAATTGTTTTCCTTTTTGTAGCTGTAAAGCTTGAGCACACAGTCGTCGATTGTCTTCACGTATGCCTGCGCATGCAAAGTGAGCTGCCCTTGCGCGACACTCACCACTTCGCGTGTTGCGTTGAGCGCTGCGAGCCCCTCGATGGCGAGTGCGATTGCCTCCAACGTGTCCCTGTCCTCTCGCGCCGAGTCGCCCGCCAGTGTGCGTGCCGTGCGTGCTGTTGCCAATGCCTTGCTGATATTCTCCCCCTCCACGATCTCGTCCAGTGGCTTTGGCCAACCTCCTTCCTCCACTGCTGTGCCAAACTCCTTCTTAACTGCTGCTGCTAGCGCGCACATTTTCCCCACGCTCGCCTCGAGCACTGGGTGCTTGTCAGCCGAGTCCGCCATCGCCCCGCAGGCCGTGCTCCACAAAAGCGCTGTCACCAGCGCCATTGCTTGCAAAAACTTCATTTGCACTACCAAAGCACCTCCGCAACATAGCTGGTTGCCATTCCCCGACTCCCCCTCGCACGCCCCTCCCCGCGACCTCGCGCGCCAACGACGCCCATGCTCTCAAGCAAGCGAGTAGTCCCCGGCGCCGTCTCTCTTTACGCCGCTTCCCAAGCCCGTGTCAACGCTGGTGCCAACCCGCTACCGAGCAGCTGTCCGCCTCGCTTGCGTCCCCCGTCAGCAGCTGGCAACTGTCCGCTCCTTTCCCGACACCCTTCCCTGTTGGGTGTGCTCTCCTCGCTCGCCCTCTTCGCCTTTTTTCCAGTTTCCCCTGCTTGCTCCCTCTGTTCGAAGGACTGCGCTCGTGTGTGTGTTGCCGCAACCTCGCCTGTACGTCATTCGATTCTCGGTCCCCCCGGTGTCTAACCCTCTCGCGGCGCCCTTCACGCACCCAATGCCACACACGGCCGCTCCGTCGTCTCTCCTTCCTGCTCTTTCCCGCTGTTCCCCCAACTCCGATGACCCTCTGCTCAGCGTCGGAGCCTTGGCGATGCGCGAGTCGCACGGCGGCCATTTGGTCTGTTCCACGGCACCCGCCGCTGGGCCGCTGTTCCCAGTTCTAAGCCTGACGCAGGTCTCGTTAGCTTCTGCCTGCGCGCACTGCTTTTCCGCTGCCTTTTGCCGTGCTCGCAAGCCCCCTCAACGCCGCACCGCGACCCCACGTCGTTTCCCCACATCGTGTTCTTTGTTCACGTCGCCGCATCGCAGTGCGCGGCGAAGTGGACCGCTGCCGATCAAGGTGCATTTGTTTAGCGCCGTGCCGCTGTCAGCCCCGCTTGCGGCGCGCGAACGCACGGCTCATCTCGCCCATCCCTCCGCTGGTCCGCGTTGTTCGCTCCGGTTGCTAAAGACCGCAGCGTGCACTGCGCGGGCGCCACCGCCGCGACAAATGCGCTTGTGCTTAGTCATCCGATTCCTTCCCCTTTCCAGCCGCGGCCTTCTCCCGAGCCATTTCTTTCTCCGCGCGCCATGCGCTGCTGGTCTCCCTCGCCGCATGTGTCTGCCCAGGAATCGCGTCACGAGAGCGTTGCGACCAGGCGGTGGCGGTGACGTCCGGCATCGCCTGTCTCCTGTGTCTTTCGCCGCCTCGGCACGCTCGGCCCAGCCGGCTCTGGGAAGGCCGCCAGCGGAGTTCGCTGTGACCTGCAGCTGAGTGGACCAAGGACGGTGTGTTCGTGCCCAGTCTGGATGCGGAATTTTCTGTCCAGCGGCCGACCTACCCTCCTCTGCGCCAGTTTGCGCGGTCGCAGGCCGACTGGAACGCTGCGCGCGCGGGACGCGGCGAGGGAAGTCGCGCGAGCGACGGCCGGGAGGGCATCCCCGGCCCAGTAGAAACCGGTCTCCACTTCGCAAAGGACGCACGGCGGGCCTGCAGTCGCCGGGTCGTTGGAAGCAGCCCCGGGCACAGCGTGCCGCCACCACGGACAGGGCGCACTCCGCGAGCCGTCGAGCGCGAACGCAACCGTGAAGGCGCAGGTGCACACGACCTGGCACGGGAGTGCGTCGGAGAGCATTGCGGTGGCACAGCGAAGCGCTGTCCGCACCCACACGGTCTTCTTCGCAACTAAGCGAGCAAGGCACGCGGTGTGCGCGGGACAGCAAACGCTGAGGCGGCGCATGGCACTCCGCGCTAGAGTCCGCGGGTGCAGCACGTGGCCTCTTAGAGGACGTGCGCCGGAGAATAGGCGGATGAGGGGCGAGAAGCACGCAAGCTTTAGCGAGCCGGCCGTGCGAGTGGACAAGGGGCGAGGCAGGGATAGCGGGGCGCATAGAGAAAACCTCCTGGGATTGGGAAGGAAACATGACGGCAAGCGAAGATGAGAAGCAGAAGACAAAACGCCTTCTGGCTGTGATGCCGGATCTGCCGCCGATGTTGCGCAGGAGAGGCTGAAGGCAGATGACGAAGTTACATGAACGCGGGAGAGCAAAGGGGTGTGGTAGTGGGCACTGCGAGCTGAGTGCCACGCCGCGTGGCGCCGATGAGCGAGGGAGGCATTGAGTGCGGAGTTCGTTGAGCAGAAAGAGGATAAGGGCGTGCGACTGACCGCCGCGAGAGACGCGCCGAGGGTCTAGAGGAGACCGGATGAGAGAAGGATAAGGATCGGACTCGTTCCCACATGCCCAGGAAAAAACGCATGCCAAAGGTGCCAGAAACCGAGACAGCGCGCCGAGGGGGACGATGGAGGAACCGCAACCAGGGGAGCAGAGAGCGCATCGGTCAGGAGCTGGCGCGGTTGCTGAACGAGCGCGGGCACAGGGGAAGAGGGGCAAACGTCCGCTCTCTGAAAGCAGCCCGCGTGGATATGACGGCGGAACAAGACTGCTTGCGACCTCGGCGGGACCGCGTGGCAAGGCCGAGAGCACGGAGGGGAGCAGCTCAGCGAGGGCAATGTTGTTCTACCAGAAGGGAAAGCAAAGGGCACACGGCCAGCGGGATTGCCGTGGGAGTTAAGCTTTATCTTGGCAGACCCTTTTCGCAGAGAAGACGCCGAAGATGTGTCCGTGGACGAAAAGCGCCGGGACGCAAAACGAGGGACGAAGAGACAGGGCAGTAGAAACGGGTGAGAGGTACGGCGCGGACACGGATAAGCAGCTGGGAAGCCCTTGAGCCAACGCGCTTGCGGACGAGTTCGAGCGCCGTGAGACACGAAGCCGGGGAAGTGTGGAACGAAGATGAGTGGAGAGGCGTGTGCAAAACGATGCGCAAGAGAATTGCGACGGTCAGGGACAGCGGAGCAGCAGGGGACGTTTTGTGGACGTCGGAGAGACAAAAGAAGGGGTGGAAATGAGGGCGCGGATAATTGCCCCGGGTGGACTGCGAAAGCATTGGGGAGGAGGGATTTTGGTTACCTGTTGAGGGAAAAGAGGCCTGGGTGTACTCGCGCCAAAAAAGCCGGGCGCAGACAGGGGCACGCGGGTTGTGAAGAACCAGCTTTGACGCGAGCAGCGGCGCGAACAGGCAGGGAAGGACCCCGCGGCATGGCACGTTCGTTGAGGTGCGCCAGCGGGGAAGCCGGTTAGGGGTCGACGCATGGTGACATTTGACAGGGGCGCCGGAACTAGGTGGGGGAAAGCGCCGGGGAGCGAGGGAGAGCCGAGGGTAAGGGAAAGGGAAAGGGATGACATACGGGAAGGACATCGCACAGGGACGAAAGACATTTGGGAACGGTAGGGAAAGTAACGAATACGGTGCGACCAAGCGAAAGGAGGGACCGGGCAAGTGCAGGGGGCGCAGCTGTGGGAACGGGGTTGGCCTGCCTTGTTGTTGGCACCTCGGAGCGGCAGCCGTGCAGCGCACGGAGCACGACGTGTGAAAGGGGACTTGTTTTGATCAAGGTAGAGTTTGGCAGGGAGTGCGAGAGTAGCGCGCAGACGGGAAGTTGGCGGGCGCATGCGAAAGAAGGCTTGGTGCGCTGTGTTTTTGAGCGGACAAGATACGAGGCGGGAGGACAGGGACACCTCCCGCTTTTTTGAGTCAGGGCTAGAACGGCTTCGAGAGAAGGGCGTGAAGCGACATTCCTGAGGAGGGCGCTGCGGAAGTAGCGGAAAGGGTAGGGGAAGGGTTTTGAAAGTCTTTCCTGGGATTGAGGGGAAGGGGCGGACGGGACGGTGGCGGACAGCGCAGACTTGGCGGCGAGAACGGTGGTGCCGGTGCAGCGAACCGAAGGGACTGTGAAACAGGAAATGGAGAGCCAAGGAACTAGGGCTTTTGCGCTTGTGTGGTTTGTGGTTTCGTGGTGGCGCGGTAAGGATGAGGTAGAGGGAGGGAAAAGGGAAACACCGTTAAAGAAAGAGGGAATAGGGAAAGAAATCTTGGCAAAGATGGACCACGAAGCGCAGCGCGACGGCACAGCGATTTTGCAACGGGGCGCGGAGGGTGTGAGCCACTTAGGGCGCCAGCGGTTCACGGGCAGACATGTGAGGGGAAAGAAAGGTGCCGAAGGTGGTGAGAAGCAGGTGTGCCGGAAAGCAGGAAGAACGGTGGGAAGGGTGGACTGCGAGAAAGGAACAGGGTCGGAAGGAGAGACAGGTGGGCAAGAGGAAGGAGGAAAGGAGAAGAGATATGGAGGGAGGACGACACGCGAAGAGCGAGCGACAAGTGGGAGCAGCAAGAGATGCGAAGTTGTCGGGAAACAGGGAAAACGCCGGATAAACAGCAGGAGAAAGCGCGGAGAGGAAGAGTTGAGAAAAGCGTTTTTCTTTGAGCAGGGAGTCAGAAGTGGTTGACGGTGAGTTGGTGCCGAAGTCGCCGAAGGGCATTTTTAGCGGAGAGGAGATGGGAAGCACCGGGACGGGGGAAAAAAGGCACCGCGGGGGAGGAACACACAGGCGACGTGAGGAAGGGGAGCTTTTTGCAATGCATGTGTTCGCTGTCTGGAACTTTTTGGAGCGAGCAGCGAGGACAGGCCAACCGAGCGTGCCGCGGAGACGGGCATCAGGGTGCGCGGCAAAAGCACGGCCTCAAAGGGGCCTGCGTTTTTCCGAGAGAGGGAGCCAGGAAGCAAAAACGCGGGCATGGGAGAATGCACGCTTCGACAGGGGAAAGCGCAGCAGGAAGTTGAGACAACTGGAGAACGGGGAGCAAAGGTGAACAGGGAAGGGAGGCCGGTAACTTTTGTTTGGAGTTTGCGGAATCGCGGAAGGCCGCAGGAGGTTGAGGAAAACAGGTGAGCAGGAAGGAGGACAGTGGAGCCTTACCGGGGGAGCAGCAAGTTGACGCCGGACTCGCGGACCAGTGAAACCGGAGGGAGCGATGAGCGCAAAAAAGAGGCCAGGCGCCAGGAGGAAGCCATATAAGGCACCGTGCATTAGGCGAGCAGGAAGATTGGGGCGGTGGAAGCTCGTGGGGCTGAAAGCCGGGCACGGGCAGTGGCCATAAGAAGGGACAAGTGCGAAATGAGACGGCATGACAGGACGCAGCGTTTTTCCAGTGGGCTCGCGTTCGATTGCCGCGGCGCCGACGACGCAAGGGATGGCAGGATCGAGGCAACGCTGAGCGGTGGGACAAGGGAAAAGAAAGAGCGTAGGGCACGGGGGAAGCAACAGTGGGCGAGACCAGGAAGAGAAGTGACGGGCGATGAGCAGGCGTCTGTTAGACATTGTCGCGCATATGCTTGATGTTGGGAACAGTGAGGGGGTTTTGTGTGCACAACAGGCGGGAGAGCGGCGGGGCATGCGACGAAAGCGAGTTGTGAGCACGCGCTTGCCGCAGAGAGGCACAAGAGGGCAGATGGAAATCCGTGGGACTTTGTTTGAGCCAGCGAGGCATGGGAGCAGTAACCGAAGAAGGAGGAGGGCACGGCGAGGCATTGCGCTCGAGCCTGAGATGGCCGTTTGTCAAGAGCCTTGCGCGCACAGCGCGTGCCGGACTGGGCGAAAAGAGGGGACATAGAAGCCACGCTTGTGGAAAAGAGGCCAGGCCAGAGCCGAGGGGAGGGAGTGATTGGGCAGAAGCGAGCAACAGACGAGGCAGTCTTGCGTTTGGCGTGCCGGAGAGGCGTGGAGTAGGGAGCGTTGACGGAGGAGGGGAGGTAAAGCGATAATGGAACGCGCTGCGGGGAAGAGCAGGGAACAAGAAAGGGACAACCACAGAACGAAGGACCACTTGCAGACGCACGCGACGACAGCGGATGAGAGGACTGCACTAACAACAGAGACCGAACGGAAGGGCATAAAATGAGAGGGCCGGAGGAGGACGAAAAAGACAGAGCAATCTGTTCGTTTGGACGCAAACTAACTGATTTGGGGCGAGCGAGGTGAGAGCGAACGAGGAGGCGGGGAAGGATGGCGGAATGCTATGAATCGGCATGGGGGCTAAAAAGATGGAAGGGCACGCTGGCGAACGACGTTTCGGTGGCACGCCTGGAAGAGGGGAAAGCGCGGTGTGCAGAAGGAACTTTGAAAAGAAGCAGAAGAGGTGGTTTTCGCGCAGGAGGACGTGGGGCCCGAAAAGGCGGCCCATGGACCAGGGCAGGACTAGGGGCAGAGGGATAGGCAGGCAGGCCGTGGTTTGGTGGTAGAGTGGAGCAACATTTGCGGCATGAGGGGAGGAGAGCGGAGGACGATTGGCGGAACAAGACAGAGTGGGAATGCGCGTGAACAAAAGGACATCGACAGGACGGGGAGAAACAGGGCGGACACAGGAGCGATGGGCCCCAGGCGAAGAGAAGGAGAGGCTACGAAGCAGAATAAAGGAAATTGCGCAGGAGGAAAGCGGAGAGTAGGAGGAAAAACGGACAACCGGCAGGACCGCCGAGAAGAGGAGAACGGAAGAGAAGGCGGCCGAGGCACAGAAAAATGAGAAGCCACACCATCAAGGCACACGAATCGCGGCGAAAAGATCGGCGGAAATAGGAAAGTCTTAAGAGACTATAGACGGGCCTGGGTCTGAGAAGCAGAAGGGCCTGCCAAGGAAGCAGCGGTGAGTAGGGAGAGATGATCAAACTTGACGCGCGGGTGAAAGCACGGCACAACGGGAAAGACAGTACTAGGCAAGCAAGAGAAGCGCATTGCAGCCTGCATGAAGGAAAGGGAAGCAAAATAGCACACAGCGTGGCCGAGAGACAGGAAGGAAAAAAGCGAGGGGAAAAAAAGGGCAGCAGCAGGGAGGAGCAAAAGAGAAACACGGCGAAGCGCCTGATTTTTGTCGAGCTGCATTCTTGCGACTTGGCGGCGAAGCAGAAAGGACAAAAGAGTGGTACAAGGGAGAAAGGAGAGGACAGTGTTCGGGCGGGCTAGACGAGGGATGAGGGATGGACAGTGCGGTCGCGTCGCGGGGAGCGAACGGGGACAGGGAGGGGAACGACACGGGTAAAAACGCCCCAAAGGCAGAAAGTGGCACGGACAAGACAGCAAAGGTTTTTAACGAGTGAAGCAATGGCAATGCTACGAAAAGAGAGACTTTTTTGGACAAGGATACAGCGAAATGGGCGGCGGCATGCTTTTGGAATCCGGACACATCGGTAAAGTTACGTGGCAAGAGGCGCGGAAACGAGGGCAAGGACCATGAAATTTGAAGGACCGGGCCTTAGAGACATTTTGTTGCACTTGACCGGGAAGGGGGGGTGAAGGGAAGAGGTTTTTTTGCGGCAGAATCCCTGAAGATGAGGAGGGTCTTGGACGCCTAGAAGAGAAAATCGGTGAAGAGAAATAACACGCATGAGAACACACAGGACACGACGGCGAAATGCGCGGCACGCGCGGCCGGCAGCATGGGCGCAGCAGCAAGCACGGACAAAGAGCAAGGAGAGAAGGACTGTTGGTTTGGTCGTGGAAAGGGGACGAAACTTGGCAACGAAGAAGGAAAAAAAAAAGGAGACGATGACGAGGGATGGCGGGGAGGACTGTGAAAGTCGGGGGTTCTGGGCCGAAGGAAAAACGCCGAAGACATTGACATTGCGACATAGAAAAAAGGCACGGGGAGACCAAAGGTTTGGCGCAGGCTCGAAAGACGAATGAAACAAGGAAAACAACGGACCCGAAAGGGGGACCAGAACTTTTGTGGCGATGTGATTGCGTAGGACAAAGCAGGCGAAACGCGGCCGTGCGTCCGGTGAGAAGAGCAGCGGGAAAGGAGCGGCATATGAGGCTTGAAGGCTAGGAAAGGACGCTTAGCGGGTGAAGGACGGTGAGACACGAGAAACACCAAAGGAACAGAGGACGAGCGGAAGAAGATGACGCAGCTTGCATTGCGTGTTAGAGAAACTGCGACCCGTGGAGAGTGGAGACACAAATCATACCAACAGGTTTAGGTTTATTAGGCAGGACCCCAAGACAGCGGGAACAGAGAGAGGAGGAACAGGACAGGGGTAGGGCCGACCAGCAATAAGAGGTTAAGGCAGGAAAGTAGGAAAGGCAAAACCCGGTTCGCGCATAGCGCAGCCGACGGAGGCTCCAACGGCCGTGTGGAAACACGAGTGGGCACAAAGGCATGAAAGGCGTAAGTGAGAAGCGTGGGACCGCGAACAACAAGCACAAGAAGAAGAGACACGAGGAAAGAGATGGGCTGATATTAGACGTCGTTAGGCGGAAGAAGAAGTGAAAGCTAGGGCGATGAAACGAAAGCATGGAAACGCACGGAGGATTGGGAGAAAGGAGCACGACAGGCGGTAAAGCCGAAAACTGACGGACGGAAGAAGAGGCAGAGAAGAGGCCATCGTGCGAAAGGACACGTGGACAAGGGGAAGATGGGGAAGAGAATTTGGTGCCTGCGCGCGCTGCCGGACACGATGGTGCTTTTGGACAGTGGGGAGGAGGAACATGCACGGAGAAGTAGTTGTTTGCCAAAGCTATTCAAAAACACGTTGGAAGGCACCGGCGCGCACGCAGAAAACGGAAGAGTCGAGCATGACAAGCACGTCGAGGATGCCTTATAAGCTTCGCGCGGGATTTTTGGTAGTTGGGGTGGGACCGCTTACAATCTGCCACGAATTTGCCTTTGAAGCTGGCGGTGGTTAACGGGGGACGGTGAAACCGAGCTGCAGCGCGGAAAGAAGCAATTGCTCGCTCGACGAGGAGACGCGCAATGATGAAGATCAGCGAGGAATTGGTGTTGAGTTTTCCAAGAGACAAACAGTTGCGGATGCGTGGCGCGGGACGAGACCAAACGACGAAAGGTACGCAGGAAGACCAGGGATGATAGGGAAGCGGAAGACATCACAGGAAAGGAGAGGACGCGCGCGTAACGAGAAGGGGCGAGAGGAGAGAGCAGAAGGGGATAGTAGTGACCGAGTAAAGCACGAAGGAAAAAATAGAGCTGCGCAGCGTTTGCCGTCGACGCTTCAACTTTGCTTTGACAGCGCGCAGGCAAGCTTGCGAGAGGATACGGGGAAAAGAAGGGCGTAAACTGTCTGCTGCAGTTATCGATCCGCTGTTGGTCGAGTAAAAACAGGGAGGAAAGACCACTTTGCGGTCTCACGTTAGCTGATTACAAAAAATGCTGCTGAAGACCGGCAGTCAGGACACAGTTGCGCAGTTGGGGAACTCGACGGCAAAAAGAAAAAGAAAAGAACCTTCGAAGCGACGATGGAAAGGTTACGTCAGAAAGGCAGAAAGGAGATTTGTTTGCCTGGCTTGAAGATTAGCGAAAAAAGATAAATTTATTTTTTTAAAGACACACTTGATCATCTTAAGTAACGCGAAGAAAACAGATGAAGGTCCAAAACAAAGCCGAAAGAAGGGGAAAGAAGGGGTTAGGAGGCAAGAAAGCCTGGAAGAAATTGGAGGAAGGCAAACAGGTTTGATGGCTTTAAAAACAGTGAAACAACGGAAATATGAAGGAAAGTCATAATCAATCTTTAATTTCTTATATTTATTTTACTGTTTTATTAATTTTTTACTTTTCATAAATTAAAAAAGATTTCGGTTAAAATATTTAAAAAGATTTTAGTTAGAATATTAAAAAATTTTAAGTAAATAAAGGAAGCAAACTTAAAAAAGGAGAAAAATTTAAGAATGAAGATTACGAATTAAATAATAAAATTCAGCGTAAGAGAAATGAAAAGAACAAATTTTTTTTATCAAATTTTTTTAAAAAATTAATGTTAATTAAAATTTGATAATTTTATTTTTTTGAACTCTTGTTTCTTTTGCTAAATTATTTTATTTTATTTATTTATTTATTTTATTTGTTGCATTTTTAAATACGCTTTTTACTGTATTTTCGCCTTTTTTATTTTTTTTTTATTTTAAGAAAACACAGGTTTTTTAAAAATTTTTTCGCTATTTTTTTTAATGCTAAATTTTATACTGATCCCTTTTTTTTAGTTTTTCTACTTTTTTTAAAAAGCGTCACTCAAAGGGTATTTTTTTAAGTTTAAGTTTTTTAAGTTTAGCAGTTTAAGTTTTTTATTAAAATTTAAAATTTATTAGCAAAATACTTTTGCTTTTAAAGCTTCAGTTGCTTCATTTTTTTCTTCGTTTTTTCTTCCTTCTTTTTTCTTAGCTTTTATATGTCATTTTTTCTCCTTGTAAAAAAAAAGTTTTTTTTTTGTTTTTTTTTTTTCTCTTGTTCCACTCTTTGTCTTTCTTTTATTTTGTTTTATTTACTTCTTCCTCCGTTAATTGCTTGCTCTCTACTTCCTTCTTCCGCGTTCTTGCTGGCCCTCTTCCGCGACGAAAGCGAAGCTGCATTCTCGACCCTTTCGATTTTTTTCTCGCAAAGCATTGCCTCTCAGTTTTTTCCATGCCGTTTTTTTTCGTGTTTTGCCTCGCCCTCTGTGCTCGCCTCTTGGCACCGCGCTGCGGTGTTACTTTGTGTAGCTTTGTGTTGCTTGAGCCCGCACGCTTTGCTGTGAGCGTCCTTTTCTGGCTGCCTTTTTTTTGCGGCGTGTCCTTTGCTGAGTGTTCGCGTGCCAGTGGTCTTCTGCGGCTGGTGCGCGTTTGTGCTTTTGTGCTTTTGTGCTTTTTTGCGTTGCGCGATGTTGCTTGGAGGCGTCATTCCTTCGCCCTTGGCGTTCGTTGGCGATGCTTCTGCTGTGCACATCGCCAAGCGCACTGCTTGCCGCTGTTGTTGTTTCCTGGCTGTGTGTCCTTCTGGCCTTTTGTTGTCCTCTTCCTATTTTTTCTGTGCGATCACCTTGCGGCGTCCTGCAGTGTATGTTGCTGATCTCGTTGGCTTCCCTTCCTGCTGCTTGTTTTTCCTTGGTCGTCTTGGCGTGCTGTCGTGCACTCTTCCTTTTGGTCTTTTTCCGAGTGTTGTTGCCACCCGCTCCCTGCTGTGCGCTTTCGTTGTTCGCAATTCGAGCAGCGCGTCGTTCCGCTGCTGTGTCTTTTGCGTTGGCTTGTTCATGCTAGTCTTCTGTCAATCTTCGATCCCTCCTTGTTCCCTGTCTGCAAGCTTCGAAAAGCTTTTTCTGCGGTAAGTGTAGTTTCCCCCCTGTTGAATCGCGTGCCTTCCGGCAACTTGCCTGTGTTCCCTCCTCAAAGCGACCTTCTTTCTGCGCTTGCCACGTTCAATTGCGTCAAGTGCGTCGTCAAGTGCTTGATTGTGCGGCTGCGGCTGCGACTGTCAGCGCAGCTGTGTGCAGTGTCCGTGCACTTGCCGTGTTTCCGCTGTTGGGCGAGCTGCTGCATGTTTCTCCTGTTGCGGTGTGTCTCCATTTTCCGTTCTCGTAGACGCAGTGGCCGCTTGTGTCGTGCATGCGTGTTTGATCTGCCGCTTGCACTTCTTCTGTGGATGCTTCCCCGTTGTTTCCCCGGCTGTTTGTCCATGTCCTTTGTTGCCCTGCTCGTGTTCGGCTCTTGTGCGCCGCGCCGGCGTGCTTCTTCTTTCTCTCTGTCCCTTCGTTGCGCAGTGTCGATGTAGTTTGCCATTGCTTCCAGAGCGCGCTTTGTGTCTTCGTTTCCTTTGCACAGCACTTCGCCCAGGCGGTCCCCCACGGTTGTTCCGTGTGTGTTTGGCCGTCCGGGCCTTCAGGGCGCAGAGTGCCGTCACCTGCGCCCTTTTGTGGTTTATGAGTTCTTTCAAAGTTTGCATGTGTTTGAGCGAGCCTTGCGTGAGTGTCTGCCCCTGTTCCGCCTTGTCTACCCTTGCCAGTGCTGCGTCCGCTGCCCATTCCAGAGTGGCTTTAGTGCCGTCTGTGCCTATTTTCCACGGCCCGCATGTGACATTACCTTGAGCGTTTCCCTGTCGGCTGTACTGTGCTTTGTCTGTGAGGCCGCATTCGCATGACGTGCGCAGTTGCCTGCTCTGTCTACCAGCGCTTCTTGTCCCATCTTGCCGCTGCTCTGAGTGTAGCTGCAAGTCCTGCGCTTCCAAGTGAGTCGTTTTCGCTGCACTTCTGTGCACCTTCGTAACTCCCTTGGTTCGTAGCTTGCGAAGCTGTTTCCACAACGCACAAATTGTTTCCTTTTTGTAGCTGTAAAGCTTGAGCACACAGTCGTCGATTTGTTCACGTATGCCTGCGCATGCAAAGTGAGCTGCCCTTGCGCGACACTCACCACTTCGCGTGTTGCGTTGAGCGCTGCGAGCCCCTCGATGGCGAGTGCGATTGCCTCCAACGTGTCCCTGTCCTCTCGCGCCGAGTCGCCCGCCAGTGTGCGTGCCGTGCGTGCTGTTGCCAATGCCTTGCTGATATTCTCCCCCTCCACGATCTCGTCCAGTGGCTTTGGCCAACCTCCTTCCTCCACTGCTGTGCCAAACTCCTTCTTAACTGCTGCTGCTAGCGCGCACATTTTCCCCACGCTCGCCTCGAGCACTGGGTGCTTGTCAGCCGAGTCCGCCATCGCCCCGCAGGCCGTGTCCACAAAAGCGCTGTCACCAGCGCCATTGCTTGCAAAAACTTCATTTGCACTACCAAAGCACCTCCGCAACATAGCTGGTTGCCATTCCCCGACTCCCCCTCGCACGCCCTCCCCGCGACCTCGCGCGCCAACGACGCCCATGCTCTCAAGCAAGCGAGTAGTCCCCGGCGCCGTCTCTCTTTACGCCGCTTCCCAAGCCCGTGTCAACGCTGGTGCCAACCCGCTACCGAGCAGCTGTCCGCCTCGCTTGCGTCCCCCGTAAGCAGCTGGCAACTGTCCGCTCCTTTCCCGACACCCTTCCCTGTTGGGTGTGCTCTCCTCGCTCGCCCTCTTCGCCTTTTTTCCAGTTTCCCCTGCTTGCTCCCTCTGTTCGAAGGACTGCGCTCGTGTGTGTGTTGCCGCAACCTCGCCTGTACGTCATTCGATTCTCGGTCCCCCCGGTGTCTAACCCTCTCGCGGCGCCCTTCACGCACCCAATGCCACACACGGCCGCTCCGTCGTCTCTCCTTCCTGCTCTTTCCCGCTGTTCCCCCAACTCCGATGACCCTCTGCTCAGCGTCGGAGCCTTGGCGATGCGCGAGTCGCACGGCGGCCATTTGGTCTGTTCCACGGCACCCGCCGCTGGGCCGCTGTTCCCAGTTCTAAGCCTGACGCAGGTCTCGTTAGCTTCTGCCTGCGCGCACTGCTTTTCCGCTGCCTTTTGCCGTGCTCGCAAGCCCCCTCAACGCCGCACCGCGACCCCACGTCGTTTCCCCACATCGTGTTCTTTGTTCACGTCGCCGCATCGCAGTGCGCGGCGAAGTGGACCGCTGCCGATCAAGGTGCATTTGTTTAGCGCCGTGCCGCTGTCAGCCCCGCTTGCGGCGCGCGAACGCACGGCTCATCTCGCCCATCCCTCCGCTGGTCCGCGTTGTTCGCTCCGGTTGCTAAAGACCGCAGCGTGCACTGCGCGGGCGCCACCGCCGCGACAAATGCGCTTGTGCTTAGTCATCCGATTCCTTCCCCTTTCCAGCCGCGGCCTTCTCCCGAGCCATTTCTTTCTCCGCGCGCCATGCGCTGCTGGTCTCCCTCGCCGCATGTGTCTGCCCAGGAATCGCGTCACGAGAGCGTTGCGACCAGGCGGTGGCGGTGACGTCCGGCATCGCCTGTCTCCTGTGTCTTTCGCCGCCTCGGCACGCTCGGCCCAGCCGGCTCTGGGAAGGCCGCCAGCGGAGTTCGCTGTGACCTGCAGCTGAGTGGACCAAGGACGGTGTGTTCGTGCCCAGTCTGGATGCGGAATTTTCTGTCCAGCGGCCGACCTACCCTCCTCTGCGCCAGTTTGCGCGGTCGCAGGCCGACTGGAACGCTGCGCGCGCGGGACGCGGCGAGGGAAGTCGCGCGAGCGACGGCCGGGAGGGCATCCCCGGCCCAGTAGAAACCGGTCTCCACTTCGCAAAGGACGCACGGCGGGCCTGCAGTCGCCGGGTCGTTGGAAGCAGCCCCGGGCACAGCGTGCCGCCACCACGGACAGGGCGCACTCCGCGAGCCGTCGAGCGCGAACGCAACCGTGAAGGCGCAGGTGCACACGACCTGGCACGGGAGTGCGTCGGAGAGCATTGCGGTGGCACAGCGAAGCGCTGTCCGCACCCACACGGTCTTCTTCGCAACTAAGCGAGCAAGGCACGCGGTGTGCGCGGGACAGCAAACGCTGAGGCGGCGCATGGCACTCCGCGCTAGAGTCCGCGGGTGCAGCACGTGGCCTCTTAGAGGACGTGCGCCGGAGAATAGGCGGATGAGGGGCGAGAAGCACGCAAGCTTTAGCGAGCCGGCCGTGCGAGTGGACAAGGGGCGAGGCAGGGATAGCGGGGCGCATAGAGAAAACCTCCTGGGATTGGGAAGGAAACATGACGGCAAGCGAAGATGAGAAGCAGAAGACAAAACGCCTTCTGGCTGTGATGCCGGATCTGCCGCCGATGTTGCGCAGGAGAGGCTGAAGGCAGATGACGAAGTTACATGAACGCGGGAGAGCAAAGGGGTGTGGTAGTGGGCACTGCGAGCTGAGTGCCACGCCGCGTGGCGCCGATGAGCGAGGGAGGCATTGAGTGCGGAGTTCGTTGAGCAGAAAGAGGATAAGGGCGTGCGACTGACCGCCGCGAGAGACGCGCCGAGGGTCTAGAGGAGACCGGATGAGAGAAGGATAAGGATCGGACTCGTTCCCACATGCCCAGGAAAAAACGCATGCCAAAGGTGCCAGAAACCGAGACAGCGCGCCGAGGGGGACGATGGAGGAACCGCAACCAGGGGAGCAGAGAGCGCATCGGTCAGGAGCTGGCGCGGTTGCTGAACGAGCGCGGGCACAAGGGAAGAGGGGCAAACGTCCGCTCTCTGAAAGCAGCCCGCGTGGATATGACGGCGGAACAAGACTGCTTGCGACCTCGGCGGGACCGCGTGGCAAGGCCGAGAGCACGGAGGGGAGCAGCTCAGCGAGGGCAATGTTGTTCTACCAGAAGGGAAAGCAAAGGGCACACGGCCAGCGGGATTGCCGTGGGAGTTAAGCTTTATCTTGGCAGACCCTTTTCGCAGAGAAGACGCCGAAGATGTGTCCGTGGACGAAAAGCGCCGGGACGCAAAACGAGGGACGAAGAGACAGGGCAGTAGAAACGGGTGAGAGGTACGGCGCGGACACGGATAAGCAGCTGGGAAGCCCTTGAGCCAACGCGCTTGCGGACGAGTTCGAGCGCCGTGAGACACGAAGCCGGGGAAGTGTGGAACGAAGATGAGTGGAGAGGCGTGTGCAAAACGATGCGCAAGAGAATTGCGACGGTCAGGGACAGCGGAGCAGCAGGGGACGTTTTGTGGACGTCGGAGAGACAAAAGAAGGGGTGGAAATGAGGGCGCGGATAATTGCCCCGGGTGGACTGCGAAAGCATTGGGGAGGAGGGATTTTGGTTACCTGTTGAGGGAAAAGAGGCCTGGGTGTACTCGCGCCAAAAAAGCCGGGCGCAGACAGGGGCACGCGGGTTGTGAAGAACCAGCTTTGACGCGAGCAGCGGCGCGAACAGGCAGGGAAGGACCCCGCGGCATGGCACGTTCGTTGAGGTGCGCCAGCGGGGAAGCCGGTTAGGGGTCGACGCATGGTGACATTTGACAGGGGCGCCGGAACTAGGTGGGGGAAAGCGCCGGGGAGCGAGGGAGAGCCGAGGGTAAGGGAAAGGGAAAGGGATGACATACGGGAAGGACATCGCACAGGGACGAAAGACATTTGGGAACGGTAGGGAAAGTAACGAATACGGTGCGACCAAGCGAAAGGAGGGACCGGGCAAGTGCAGGGGGCGCAGCTGTGGGAACGGGGTTGGCCTGCCTTGTTGTTGGCACCTCGGAGCGGCAGCCGTGCAGCGCACGGAGCACGACGTGTGAAAGGGGACTTGTTTTGATCAAGGTAGAGTTTGGCAGGGAGTGCGAGAGTAGCGCGCAGACGGGAAGTTGGCGGGCGCATGCGAAAGAAGGCTTGGTGCGCTGTGTTTTTGAGCGGACAAGATACGAGGCGGGAGGACAGGGACACCTCCCGCTTTTTTGAGTCAGGGCTAGAACGGCTTCGAGAGAAGGGCGTGAAGCGACATTCCTGAGGAGGGCGCTGCGGAAGTAGCGGAAAGGGTAGGGGAAGGGTTTTGAAAGTCTTTCCTGGGATTGAGGGGAAGGGGCGGACGGGACGGTGGCGGACAGCGCAGACTTGGCGGCGAGAACGGTGGTGCCGGTGCAGCGAACCGAAGGGACTGTGAAACAGGAAATGGAGAGCCAAGGAACTAGGGCTTTTGCGCTTGTGTGGTTTGTGGTTTCGTGGTGGCGCGGTAAGGATGAGGTAGAGGGAGGGAAAAGGGAAACACCGTTAAAGAAAGAGGGAATAGGGAAAGAAATCTTGGCAAAGATGGACCACGAAGCGCAGCGCGACGGCACAGCGATTTTGCAACGGGGCGCGGAGGGTGTGAGCCACTTAGGGCGCCAGCGGTTCACGGGCAGACATGTGAGGGGAAAGAAAGGTGCCGAAGGTGGTGAGAAGCAGGTGTGCCGGAAAGCAGGAAGAACGGTGGGAAGGGTGGACTGCGAGAAAGGAACAGGGTCGGAAGGAGAGACAGGTGGGCAAGAGGAAGGAGGAAAGGAGAAGAGATATGGAGGGAGGACGACACGCGAAGAGCGTGCGACAAGTGGGAGCAGCAAGAGATGCGAAGTTGTCGGGAAACAGGGAAAACGCCGGATAAACAGCAGGAGAAAGCGCGGAGAGGAAGAGTTGAGAAAAGCGTTTTTCTTTGAGCAGGGAGTCAGAAGTGGTTGACGGTGAGTTGGTGCCGAAGTCGCCGAAGGGCATTTTTAGCGGAGAGGAGATGGGAAGCACCGGGACGCGGGGAAAAAAGGCACCGCGGGGGAGGACACACAGGCGACGTGAGGAAGGGGAGCTTTTTGCAATGCATGTGTTCGCTGTCTGGAACTTTTTGGAGCGAGCAGCGAGGACAGGCCAACCGAGCGTGCCGCGGAGACGGGCATCAGGGTGCGCGGCAAAAGCACGGCCTCAAAGGGGCCTGCGTTTTTCCGAGAGAGGGAGCCAGGAAGCAAAAACGCGGGCATGGGAGAATGCACGCTTCGACAGGGGAAAGCGCAGCAGGAAGTTGAGACAACTGGAGAACGGGGAGCAAAGGTGAACAGGGAAGGGAGGCCGGTAACTTTTGTTTGGAGTTTGCGGAATCGCGGAAGGCCGCAGGAGGTTGAGGAAAACAGGTGAGCAGGAAGGAGGACAGTGGAGCCTTACCGGGGGAGCAGCAAGTTGACGCCGGACTCGCGGACCAGTGAAACCGGAGGGAGCGATGAGCGCAAAAAAGAGGCCAGGCGCCAGGAGGAAGCCATATAAGGCACCGTGCATTAGGCGAGCAGGAAGATTGGGGCGGTGGAAGCTCGTGGGGCTGAAAGCCGGGCACGGGCAGTGGCCATAAGAAGGGACAAGTGCGAAATGAGACGGCATGACAGGACGCAGCGTTTTTCCAGTGGGCTCGCGTTCGATTGCCACGGCGCCGACGACGCAAGGGATGGCAGGATCGAGGCAACGCTGAGCGGTGGGACAAGGGAGAAGAAAGAGCGTAGGGCACGGGGGAAGAAACAGTGGGCGAGACCAGGAAGAGAAGTGACGGGCGATGAGCAGGCGTCTGTTAGACATTGTCGCGCATATGCTTGATGTTGGGAACAGTGAGGGGGTTTTGTGTGCACAACAGGCGGGAGAGCGGCGGGGCATGCGACGAAAGCGAGTTGTGAGCACGCGCTTGCCGCAGAGAGGCACAAGAGGCCAGATGGAAATCCGTGGGACTTTGTTTGAGCCAGCGAGGCATGGGAGCAGTAACCGAAGAAGGAGGAGGGCACGGCGAGGCATTGCGCTCGAGCCTGAGATGGCCGTTTGTCAAGAGCCTTGCGCGCACAGCGCGTGCCGGACTGGGCGAAAGGAGGGGACATAGAAGCCACGCTTGTGGAAAAGAGGCGCGGCCAGAGCCGAGGGGAGGGAGTGATTGGGCAGAAGCGAGCAACAGACGAGGCAGTCTTGCGTTTGGCGTGCCGGAGAGGCGTGGAGTAGGGAGCGTTGACGGAGGAGGGGAGGTAAAGCGATAATGGAACGCGCTGCGGGGAAGAGCAGGGAACAAGAAAGGGACAACCACAGAACGAAGGACCACTTGCAGACGCACGCGACGACAGCGGATGAGAGGACTGCACTAACAACAGAGACCGAACGGAAGGGCATAAAATGAGAGGGCCGGAGGAGGACGAAAAAGACAGAGCAATCTGTTCGTTTGGACGCAAACTAACTGATTTGGGGCGAGCGAGGTGAGAGCGAACGAGGAGGCGGGGAAGGATGGCGGAATGCTATGAATCGGCATGGGGGCTAAAAAGATGGAAGGGCACGCTGGCGAACGACGTTTCGGTGGCACGCCTGGAAGAGGGGAAAGCGCGGTGTGCAGAAGGAACTTTGAAAAGAAGCAGACGAGGTGGTTTTCGCGCAGGAGGACGTGGGGCCCGAAAAGGCGGCCCATGGACCAAGGCAGGACTAGGGGCAGAGGGATAGGCAGGACGGCCGTGGTTTGGTGGTAGAGTGGAGCAACATTTGCGGCATGAGGGGAGGAGAGCGGAGGACGTTTGGCGGAACAAGACAGAGTGGGAATGCGCGTGAACAAAAGGACATCGACAGGACGGGGAGAAACAGGGCGGACACAGGAGCGATGGGCCCCAGGCGAAGAGAAGGAGAGGCTAGGAAGCAGAATAAAGGAAAATGCGCAGGAGGAAAGCGGAGAGTGGGAGGAAAAACGGACAAACGGCAGGACCGCCGAGAAGGAGGAGAACGGAAGAGAAGGCCGGCCGAGGCACAGAAAAATGAGACGCCACACCATCAAGGCGCACGAATCGCGGCGAAAAGATCGGCGGAAATAGGAAAGTCTTAAGAGACTATAGACGGGCCTGGGTCTGAGAAGCAGAAGGGCCTGCCAAGGAAGAAGCGGTGAGTAGGGAGAGATGATCAAACTTGCCGCGCGGGTGAAAGCACGGCACAACGGGAAAGACAGTACTAGGAAAGCAAGAGAAGCGAATTGCAGCCTGCATGAAGGAAAGGGAAGCAAAATAGCACACAGGTGGCCGAGAGACAGGAAGGAAACAAGCGAGGGGAAAAAAGGGCGCAGCAGGGAGGAGCAAAAGAGAAACACGGCGAAGCGCCTGATTTTTGTCGAGCTGCATTCTTGCGACTTGGCGGCGAAGCAGCAAGACAAAGAGTGGTACAAGGGGAAAGGAGAGGACGATGTTCGGGCGGGCTAGACGAGGGATGAGGGATGGACAGTGCGGTCGCGTCGCGGGGCGCGAACGGGGACAGGGAGGAGAACGACACGGGTAAAAACGCCCAAGGCAGAAAGTGCACGGACAAGACAACAAAGGTTTTTAACGAGTGAAGCATGGCAATGCTACGAAAAGAGAGACTTTTTTGGCTAAGGGTACAGCGAAATGGGCGGCGGCATGCTTTTGGAATCCGGACACATCGGTAAAGTTACGTGGCAAGAGGCGCGGAAACGAGGCAAGGACCATGAAGTTTGAAGGAGCGGGCCTTAGAGACATTTTGTTGCACTTGACCGGGAAGGGGGGATGAAGGGAAGAGGTTTTTTTGCGGCACAATCCCTGAAGCTGAGGAGGGTCTTGGACGCCTAGAAGAGAAAATCGGTGAAGAGAAGTAACACGCATGAGAACACACAGGACGCGACGGCGAAATGAGCGGCACGCGCGGCCGGCGCAATGGGCGCAGCAGCAAGCAGGACAAAGAGCAAGGAGAGAAGACTGTTGGTTTGGGCGTGGAAAGGGGACGAAACTTGGCAACGAAGAAGGAAAAAAAAAAGGAGACGATGACGAGGGATGGCGGGGAGGACTGTGAAAGTCGGGGGTTCTGGGCCGAGGAAAAACGCCGAAGAAATTGACATTGCGACATAGAAAAAAGGCACGGGGAGACCAAAGGTTTGGCGCAGGCTCGAAAGACGAATGAGACAAGGAAGGCAGAGGACCCGAAAGGGGGACCAGAACTTTTGTGGCGATGTGATTGCGTAGGACAAAGCAGGCGAAACGCGGCCGTGCGTCCAGTGAGAAGAGCAGCGGGAAAGGAGCGGCATATGAGGCTTGAAGGCTAGGAAAGGACGCTTAGCGGGTGAAGGACGGTGAGACACGAGAAACACCAAAGGAACAGAGGACGAGCGGAAGAAGATGACGCAGCTTGCATTGCGTGTTAGAGAAACTGCGACCCGTGGAGAATGGAGACACAAATCATACCAACAGGTTTAGGTTTATTAGGCAGGCACCCAAGACAGCGGGAACAGAGAGAGGAGGAACAGGACGGGGTAGGGCCGACCAGCAATAAGAGGTTAAGGCAGGAAAGTAGGAAAGGCAAAACCCGGTTCGCGCATAGCGCAGCCGACGGAGGCTCCAACGGCCGTGTGGAAACACGAGTGGGCACAAAGGCATGAAAGGCGTAAGTGAGAAGCGTGGGACCGCGAACAACAAGCGCAAGAAGAAGAGACACGAGGAAAGAGATGGGCTGATATTAGACGCCGTTAGGCGGAAGAAACAGTGAAAGCTAGGGCGATGAAACGAAAGCATGGAAACGCACAGAGGGTTGGGAGAAAGGAGCACGACAGGAAGTAAAGCCGAAAACTGACGGACGGAAGAAGAGGCAGAGAAGCGGCCATCGTGCGAAAGGACACGTGGACAAGGGGAGGATGGGGAAGAGAATTTGGTGCCTGCGCGCGCTGCCGGACACGATGGTGCTTTTGGACAGTGGGGAGGAGGAACATGCACGGAGAAGTAGTTGTTTGCCAAAGCTATTCAAAAACACGTTGGAAGGCACCGGCGCGCACGCAGAAAACGGAAGAGTCGAGCATGACAAGCGCGTCGAGGATGCCTTATAAGCTTCGCGCGGGGCTTTTTGGTAGTTGGGGTGGGACCGCTTACAATCTGCCACGAATTTGCCTTTGAAGCTGGCGGTGGTTAACGGGGGACGGTGAAACCGAGCTGCAGCGCGGAAAGAAGCAATTGCTCGCTCGACGAGGAGACGCGCAATGATGAAGATCAGCGAGGAATTGGTGTTGAGTTTTCCAAGAGACAAACAGTTGCGGATGCGTGGCGCGGGACGAGACCAAACGACGAAAGGTACGCAGGAAGACCAGGGATGATAGGGAAGCGGAAGACATCACAGGAAAGGAGAGGACGCGCGCGTAACGCGGCGGAGGCGAGAGGAGCAGAGCAGAAGGGGATAGTAGTGACCGAGTAAAGCACGAAGGAAAAAACAGAGCTGCGCAGCGTTTGCCGTCGACGCTTCAACTTTGCTTTGACAGCGCGCAGGCAAGCTTGCGAGAGGATAGGGGGAAAAGAAGGGCGTAAACTGTCTGCTGCAGTTATCGATCCGCTGTTGGTCGAGTAAAAACAGGGGGAAAGACCACTTTGCGGTCTCACGTTAGCTGATTACAAAAAATGCTGCTGAAGACCGGCAGTCAGACACAGTTGCGCAGTTGGGGAACTCGACGGCAAAAAGAAAAAGAAAAGAACCTTCGAAGCGACGATGGAAAGGTTACGTCAGAAAGGCAGAAAGGAGATTTGTTTGCCTGGCTTGAAGATTAGCGAAAAACGATAAATTTATTTTTTTAAAGATCACACTTGATCATCTTAAGTAACGCGAAGAAAACAGATGAAGGTCCAAAACAAAGCCGAAAGAAGGGGAAAGAAGGGGTTAGGAGGCCAAGAAAGCCTGGAAGAAATTGGAGGAAAGCAAACAGGTTTGATGGCTTTAAAAACAGTGAAACAACGGAAATATGATGGAAAGTCATAATCAATCTTTAATTTCTTATATTTATTTTACTGTTTTATTAATTTTTTACTTTTCATAAATTAAAAAAGATTTCGGTTAAAATATTTAAAGCGATTTTAGTTAGAATATTAAAAAATTTTAAGTAAATAAAGGAAGTCAAACTTAAAAAAGGAGAAAAATTTAAGAATGAAGATTACGAATTAAATAATAAAATTCAGCGTAAGAGAAATGAAAAGAACAAATTTTTTTTATCAAATTTTTTTAAAAAATTAATGTTAATTAAAATTTGATAATTTTATTTTTTTGAACTCTTGTTTCTTTTGTAAATTATTTTATTTTATTTATTTATTTTATTTTATTTGTTGCATTTTTAAATACGCTTTTTACTGTTATTTTCGCCTTTTTTATTTTTTTTTTATTTTAAGAAAACACAGGTTTTTTAAAAATTTTTTCGCTATTTTTTTTAATGCTAAATTTTATACTGATCCCTTTTTTTTAGTTTTTCTACTTTTTTTTAAAAAGCGTCACTCAAAGGGTATTTTTTTAAGTTTAAGTTTTTTAAGTTTAGCAGTTTAAGTTTTTTATTAAAATTTAAAATTTATTAGCAAAATACTTTTGCTTTTAAAGCTTCAGTTGCTTCATTTTTTTCTTCGTTTTTTCTTCTTTCTTTTTTCTTAGCTTTTATATGTCATTTTTTCTCCTTGTAAAAAAAAAGTTTTTTTTTTGTTTTTTTTTGTTTCTCTTGTTCCACTCTTTGTCTTTCTTTTATTTTGTTTTATTTACTTCTTCCTCCGTTAATTGCTTGCTCTCTACTTCCTTCTTCCGCGTTCTTGCTGCCCCTCTTCCGCGACGAAAGCGAAGCTGCATTCTCGACCCTTTCGATTTTTTTCTCGCAAAGCATTGCCTCTCAGTTTTTTCCATGCCGTTTTTTTTCGTGTTTTGCCTCGCCCTCTGTGCTCGCCTCTTGGCACCGCGCTGCGGTGTTACTTTGTGTAGCTTTGTGTTGCTTGAGCCCGCACGCTTTGTCTGTGAGCGTCCTTTTCTGGCTGCCTTTTTTTCGCGGCGTGTCCTTTGCTGAGTGTTCGCGTGCCAGTGGTCTTCTGCGGCTGGTGCGCGTTTTGTGCTTTTGTGCTTTTGTGCTTTTTTGCGTTGCGCGATGTTGCTTGGAGGCGTCATTGCTTCGCCCTTGGCGTTCGTTGGCGATGCTTCTGCTGTGCACATCGCCAAGCGCACTGCTTGCCGCTGTTGTTGTTTCCTGGCTGTGTGTCCTTCTGGCCTTTTGTTGTCCTCTTCCTATTTTTTCTGTGCGATCACCTTGCGGCGTCCTGCAGTGTATGTTGCTCATCTCGTTGGCTTCCCTTCCTGCTGCTTGTTTTTCCTTGGTAGTCTTGGCGTGCTGTCGTGCACTCTTCCTTTTGGTCTTTTTCCGAGTGTTGTTGCCACGCGCTCCCTGCTGTGCGCTTTCGTTGTTCGCAATTCGAGCAGCGCGTCGTTCCGCTGCTGTGTCTTTTGCGTTGGCTTGTTCATGCTAGTCTTCTGTCAAGCTTCGATCCCTCCTTGTTCCCTGTCTGCAAGCTTCGAAAAGCTTTTTCTGCGGTAAGTGTAGTTTCCCCCCTGTTGAATCGCGTGCCTTCCGGCAACTTGCCTGTGTTTCCTCCTCAAAGCGACCTTCTTTCTGCGCTTGCCACGTTCAATTGCGTCAATCGCGAGTGCGAGTGCGTCAAGTGCGTCGTCAAGTGCTTGATTGTGCGGCTGCGGCTGCGGCTGCGGCTGCGACTGTCAGCGCAGCGCTGTGCAGTCCGTGCACTTGCCGTGTTTCCGCTGTTGGGCGAGTTGCTGCATTTTTCCCCTGTTGCGGTGTGTCTCCATTTTCCGTTCTCGTAGACGCAGTGGCCGCTTGTGTCTTGCATTCGTGTTTGTTCTGCTGCTTGCACTTCTTCTGTGGATGCTTCCCCGTTGTGTGCGCCGGCTGTTTGTCTATGTCCTTTGTTGCCCTGTTTCGTGTTCGGCTCTTGTGCGCCGCGCCGGCGTGCTTCTTCTTTCTCTCTTTCCCTTCGTTGCGCAGTGTCGATGTAGTTTGCCATTGCTTCCAGAGCGCGCTTTGTTCCTTCGTTTCCTTTGCACAGCACTTCGCCCAGGCGGTCCTCCCATGTTTGTGCCGTGTGTGTTTGGCCGTCCGATGCCTTCAGGGCGCAGAGTGCCTTCATTGCTGCCGTTTTGTGGTTTATGAGTTCTTTCAAAGTTTGCATGTGTCTGAGCGAGCCTTGCGTGAGTGTCTGCCCCTGTTCCGCCTTGTCTATCCTTGCCAGTGCTGCGTCCGCTGCCCATTCCAGAGTGGCTTTAGTGCCGTCTGTGCCTATTTTCCACGGCCCGCATGTGACAGTTCCTCGAGCGTTTCCCTCTGTGCTGTACCGTGCTTTGTCTGTGAGGCCGCATTCGCATGAGCCTGCGCAGTTGCCGCTTCGTCTACCAGCGCTTCTTGTCCCATGCTTGCCGCTGCTTGAGTGTAGCTGCAAGTCCATCGCTTCCAAGTGAGTCGTTTTCGCTGCACTTCTGTGCACCTTCGTAAGTCTTTTGGTTCGTAGCGTGCGAAGCGCTTTGCACAACGCACAAATTGTTTTCCTTTTTGTAGCTGTAAAGCTTGAGCACACAGTCGTCGATGCTCTTCACGTATGCCTGCGCATGCAAAGTGAGCTGCCCTTGCGCGACACTCACCACTTCGCGTGTTGCGTTGAGCGCTGCGAGCCCCTCGATGGCGAGTGCGATTGCCTCCAACGTGTCCCTGTCCTCTCGCGCCGAGTCGCCCGCCAGTGTGCGTGCCGTGCGTGCTGTTGCCAATGCCTTGCTGATATTCTCCCCCTCCACGATCTCGTCCAGTGGCTTTGGCCAACCTCCTTCCTCCACTGCTGTGCCAAACTCCTTCTTAACTGCTGCTGCTAGCGCGCACATTTTCCCCACGCTCGCCTCGAGCACTGGGTGCTTGTCAGCCGAGTCCGCCATCGCCCCGCAGGCCGTGCTCCACAAAAGCGCTGTCACCAGCGCCATTGCTTGCAAAAACTTCATTTGCACTACCAAAGCACCTCCGCAACATAGCTGGTTGCCATTCCCCGACTCCCCCTCGCACGCCCCTCCCCGCGACCTCGCGCGCCAACGACGCCCATGCTCTCAAGCAAGCGAGTAGTCCCCGGCGCCGTCTCTCTTTACGCCGCTTCCCAAGCCCGTGTCAACGCTGGTGCCAACCCGCTACCGAGCAGCTGTCCGCCTCGCTTGCGTCCCCCGTAAGCAGCTGGCAACTGTCCGCTCCTTTCCCGACACCCTTCCCTGTTGGGTGTGCTCTCCTCGCTCGCCCTCTTCGCCTTTTTTCCAGTTTCCCCTGCTTGCTCCCTCTGTTCGAAGGACTGCGCTCGTGTGTGTGTTGCCGCAACCTCGCCTGTACGTCATTCGATTCTCGGTCCCCCCGGTGTCTAACCCTCTCGCGGCGCCCTTCACGCACCCAATGCCACACACGGCCGCTCCGTCGTCTCTCCTTCCTGCTCTTTCCCGCTGTTCCCCCAACTCCGATGACCCTCTGCTCAGCGTCGGAGCCTTGGCGATGCGCGAGTCGCACGGCGGCCATTTGGTCTGTTCCACGGCACCCGCCGCTGGGCCGCTGTTCCCAGTTCTAAGCCTGACGCAGGTCTCGTTAGCTTCTGCCTGCGCGCACTGCTTTTCCGCTGCCTTTTGCCGTGCTCGCAAGCCCCCTCAACGCCGCACCGCGACCCCACGTCGTTTCCCCACATCGTGTTCTTTGTTCACGTCGCCGCATCGCAGTGCGCGGCGAAGTGGACCGCTGCCGATCAAGGTGCATTTGTTTAGCGCCGTGCCGCTGTCAGCCCCGCTTGCGGCGCGCGAACGCACGGCTCATCTCGCCCATCCCTCCGCTGGTCCGCGTTGTTCGCTCCGGTTGCTAAAGACCGCAGCGTGCACTGCGCGGGCGCCACCGCCGCGACAAATGCGCTTGTGCTTAGTCATCCGATTCCTTCCCCTTTCCAGCCGCGGCCTTCTCCCGAGCCATTTCTTTCTCCGCGCGCCATGCGCTGCTGGTCTCCCTCGCCGCATGTGTCTGCCCAGGAATCGCGTCACGAGAGCGTTGCGACCAGGCGGTGGCGGTGACGTCCGGCATCGCCTGTCTCCTGTGTCTTTCGCCGCCTCGGCACGCTCGGCCCAGCCGGCTCTGGGAAGGCCGCCAGCGGAGTTCGCTGTGACCTGCAGCTGAGTGGACCAAGGACGGTGTGTTCGTGCCCAGTCTGGATGCGGAATTTTCTGTCCAGCGGCCGACCTACCCTCCTCTGCGCCAGTTTGCGCGGTCGCAGGCCGACTGGAACGCTGCGCGCGCGGGACGCGGCGAGGGAAGTCGCGCGAGCGACGGCCGGGAGGGCATCCCCGGCCCAGTAGAAACCGGTCTCCACTTCGCAAAGGACGCACGGCGGGCCTGCAGTCGCCGGGTCGTTGGAAGCAGCCCCGGGCACAGCGTGCCGCCACCACGGACAGGGCGCACTCCGCGAGCCGTCGAGCGCGAACGCAACCGTGAAGGCGCAGGTGCACACGACCTGGCACGGGAGTGCGTCGGAGAGCATTGCGGTGGCACAGCGAAGCGCTGTCCGCACCCACACGGTCTTCTTCGCAACTAAGCGAGCAAGGCACGCGGTGTGCGCGGGACAGCAAACGCTGAGGCGGCGCATGGCACTCCGCGCTAGAGTCCGCGGGTGCAGCACGTGGCCTCTTAGAGGACGTGCGCCGGAGAATAGGCGGATGAGGGGCGAGAAGCACGCAAGCTTTAGCGAGCCGGCCGTGCGAGTGGACAAGGGGCGAGGCAGGGATAGCGGGGCGCATAGAGAAAACCTCCTGGGATTGGGAAGGAAACATGACGGCAAGCGAAGATGAGAAGCAGAAGACAAAACGCCTTCTGGCTGTGATGCCGGATCTGCCGCCGATGTTGCGCAGGAGAGGCTGAAGGCAGATGACGAAGTTACATGAACGCGGGAGAGCAAAGGGGTGTGGTAGTGGGCACTGCGAGCTGAGTGCCACGCCGCGTGGCGCCGATGAGCGAGGGAGGCATTGAGTGCGGAGTTCGTTGAGCAGAAAGAGGATAAGGGCGTGCGACTGACCGCCGCGAGAGACGCGCCGAGGGTCTAGAGGAGACCGGATGAGAGAAGGATAAGGATCGGACTCGTTCCCACATGCCCAGGAAAAAACGCATGCCAAAGGTGCCAGAAACCGAGACAGCGCGCCGAGGGGGACGATGGAGGAACCGCAACCAGGGGAGCAGAGAGCGCATCGGTCAGGAGCTGGCGCGGTTGCTGAACGAGCGCGGGCACAAGGGAAGAGGGGCAAACGTCCGCTCTCTGAAAGCAGCCCGCGTGGATATGACGGCGGAACAAGACTGCTTGCGACCTCGGCGGGACCGCGTGGCAAGGCCGAGAGCACGGAGGGGAGCAGCTCAGCGAGGGCAATGTTGTTCTACCAGAAGGGAAAGCAAAGGGCACACGGCCAGCGGGATTGCCGTGGGAGTTAAGCTTTATCTTGGCAGACCCTTTTCGCAGAGAAGACGCCGAAGATGTGTCCGTGGACGAAAAGCGCCGGGACGCAAAACGAGGGACGAAGAGACAGGGCAGTAGAAACGGGTGAGAGGTACGGCGCGGACACGGATAAGCAGCTGGGAAGCCCTTGAGCCAACGCGCTTGCGGACGAGTTCGAGCGCCGTGAGACACGAAGCCGGGGAAGTGTGGAACGAAGATGAGTGGAGAGGCGTGTGCAAAACGATGCGCAAGAGAATTGCGACGGTCAGGGACAGCGGAGCAGCAGGGGACGTTTTGTGGACGTCGGAGAGACAAAAGAAGGGGTGGAAATGAGGGCGCGGATAATTGCCCCGGGTGGACTGCGAAAGCATTGGGGAGGAGGGATTTTGGTTACCTGTTGAGGGAAAAGAGGCCTGGGTGTACTCGCGCCAAAAAAGCCGGGCGCAGACAGGGGCACGCGGGTTGTGAAGAACCAGCTTTGACGCGAGCAGCGGCGCGAACAGGCAGGGAAGGACCCCGCGGCATGGCACGTTCGTTGAGGTGCGCCAGCGGGGAAGCCGGTTAGGGGTCGACGCATGGTGACATTTGACAGGGGCGCCGGAACTAGGTGGGGGAAAGCGCCGGGGAGCGAGGGAGAGCCGAGGGTAAGGGAAAGGGAAAGGGATGACATACGGGAAGGACATCGCACAGGGACGAAAGACATTTGGGAACGGTAGGGAAAGTAACGAATACGGTGCGACCAAGCGAAAGGAGGGACCGGGCAAGTGCAGGGGGCGCAGCTGTGGGAACGGGGTTGGCCTGCCTTGTTGTTGGCACCTCGGAGCGGCAGCCGTGCAGCGCACGGAGCACGACGTGTGAAAGGGGACTTGTTTTGATCAAGGTAGAGTTTGGCAGGGAGTGCGAGAGTAGCGCGCAGACGGGAAGTTGGCGGGCGCATGCGAAAGAAGGCTTGGTGCGCTGTGTTTTTGAGCGGACAAGATACGAGGCGGGAGGACAGGGACACCTCCCGCTTTTTTGAGTCAGGGCTAGAACGGCTTCGAGAGAAGGGCGTGAAGCGACATTCCTGAGGAGGGCGCTGCGGAAGTAGCGGAAAGGGTAGGGGAAGGGTTTTGAAAGTCTTTCCTGGGATTGAGGGGAAGGGGCGGACGGGACGGTGGCGGACAGCGCAGACTTGGCGGCGAGAACGGTGGTGCCGGTGCAGCGAACCGAAGGGACTGTGAAACAGGAAATGGAGAGCCAAGGAACTAGGGCTTTTGCGCTTGTGTGGTTTGTGGTTTCGTGGTGGCGCGGTAAGGATGAGGTAGAGGGAGGGAAAAGGGAAACACCGTTAAAGAAAGAGGGAATAGGGAAAGAAATCTTGGCAAAGATGGACCACGAAGCGCAGCGCGACGGCACAGCGATTTTGCAACGGGGCGCGGAGGGTGTGAGCCACTTAGGGCGCCAGCGGTTCACGGGCAGACATGTGAGGGGAAAGAAAGGTGCCGAAGGTGGTGAGAAGCAGGTGTGCCGGAAAGCAGGAAGAACGGTGGGAAGGGTGGACTGCGAGAAAGGAACAGGGTCGGAAGGAGAGACAGGTGGGCAAGAGGAAGGAGGAAAGGAGAAGAGATATGGAGGGAGGACGACACGCGAAGAGCGTGCGACAAGTGGGAGCAGCAAGAGATGCGAAGTTGTCGGGAAACAGGGAAAACGCCGGATAAACAGCAGGAGAAAGCGCGGAGAGGAAGAGTTGAGAAAAGCGTTTTTCTTTGAGCAGGGAGTCAGAAGTGGTTGACGGTGAGTTGGTGCCGAAGTCGCCGAAGGGCATTTTTAGCGGAGAGGAGATGGGAAGCACCGGGACGCGGGGAAAAAAGGCACCGCGGGGGAGGACACACAGGCGACGTGAGGAAGGGGAGCTTTTTGCAATGCATGTGTTCGCTGTCTGGAACTTTTTGGAGCGAGCAGCGAGGACAGGCCAACCGAGCGTGCCGCGGAGACGGGCATCAGGGTGCGCGGCAAAAGCACGGCCTCAAAGGGGCCTGCGTTTTTCCGAGAGAGGGAGCCAGGAAGCAAAAACGCGGGCATGGGAGAATGCACGCTTCGACAGGGGAAAGCGCAGCAGGAAGTTGAGACAACTGGAGAACGGGGAGCAAAGGTGAACAGGGAAGGGAGGCCGGTAACTTTTGTTTGGAGTTTGCGGAATCGCGGAAGGCCGCAGGAGGTTGAGGAAAACAGGTGAGCAGGAAGGAGGACAGTGGAGCCTTACCGGGGGAGCAGCAAGTTGACGCCGGACTCGCGGACCAGTGAAACCGGAGGGAGCGATGAGCGCAAAAAAGAGGCCAGGCGCCAGGAGGAAGCCATATAAGGCACCGTGCATTAGGCGAGCAGGAAGATTGGGGCGGTGGAAGCTCGTGGGGCTGAAAGCCGGGCACGGGCAGTGGCCATAAGAAGGGACAAGTGCGAAATGAGACGGCATGACAGGACGCAGCGTTTTTCCAGTGGGCTCGCGTTCGATTGCCACGGCGCCGACGACGCAAGGGATGGCAGGATCGAGGCAACGCTGAGCGGTGGGACAAGGGAGAAGAAAGAGCGTAGGGCACGGGGGAAGAAACAGTGGGCGAGACCAGGAAGAGAAGTGACGGGCGATGAGCAGGCGTCTGTTAGACATTGTCGCGCATATGCTTGATGTTGGGAACAGTGAGGGGGTTTTGTGTGCACAACAGGCGGGAGAGCGGCGGGGCATGCGACGAAAGCGAGTTGTGAGCACGCGCTTGCCGCAGAGAGGCACAAGAGGCCAGATGGAAATCCGTGGGACTTTGTTTGAGCCAGCGAGGCATGGGAGCAGTAACCGAAGAAGGAGGAGGGCACGGCGAGGCATTGCGCTCGAGCCTGAGATGGCCGTTTGTCAAGAGCCTTGCGCGCACAGCGCGTGCCGGACTGGGCGAAAGGAGGGGACATAGAAGCCACGCTTGTGGAAAAGAGGCGCGGCCAGAGCCGAGGGGAGGGAGTGATTGGGCAGAAGCGAGCAACAGACGAGGCAGTCTTGCGTTTGGCGTGCCGGAGAGGCGTGGAGTAGGGAGCGTTGACGGAGGAGGGGAGGTAAAGCGATAATGGAACGCGCTGCGGGGAAGAGCAGGGAACAAGAAAGGGACAACCACAGAACGAAGGACCACTTGCAGACGCACGCGACGACAGCGGATGAGAGGACTGCACTAACAACAGAGACCGAACGGAAGGGCATAAAATGAGAGGGCCGGAGGAGGACGAAAAAGACAGAGCAATCTGTTCGTTTGGACGCAAACTAACTGATTTGGGGCGAGCGAGGTGAGAGCGAACGAGGAGGCGGGGAAGGATGGCGGAATGCTATGAATCGGCATGGGGGCTAAAAAGATGGAAGGGCACGCTGGCGAACGACGTTTCGGTGGCACGCCTGGAAGAGGGGAAAGCGCGGTGTGCAGAAGGAACTTTGAAAAGAAGCAGACGAGGTGGTTTTCGCGCAGGAGGACGTGGGGCCCGAAAAGGCGGCCCATGGACCAAGGCAGGACTAGGGGCAGAGGGATAGGCAGGACGGCCGTGGTTTGGTGGTAGAGTGGAGCAACATTTGCGGCATGAGGGGAGGAGAGCGGAGGACGTTTGGCGGAACAAGACAGAGTGGGAATGCGCGTGAACAAAAGGACATCGACAGGACGGGGAGAAACAGGGCGGACACAGGAGCGATGGGCCCCAGGCGAAGAGAAGGAGAGGCTAGGAAGCAGAATAAAGGAAATGCGCAGGAGGAAAGCGGAGAGTAGGAGGAAAAACGGACAAACGGCAGGACCGCCGAGAAGGAGGAGAACGGAAGAGAAGGACGGCCGAGGCACAGAAAAATGAGACGCCACACCATCAAGGCGCACGAATCGCGGCGAAAAGATCGGCGGAAATAGGAAAGTCTTAAGAGACTATAGACGGGCCTGGGTCTGAGAAGCAGAAGGGCCTGCCAAGGAAGCAGCGGTGAGTAGGGAGAGATGATCAAACTTGCCGCGCGGGTGAAAGCACGGCACAACGGGCAAGACAGTACTAGGAAAGCAAGAGAAGCGCATTGCAGCCTGCATGAAGGAAAGGGAAGCAAAATAGCACACAGCGTGGCCGAGAGACAGGAAGGAAACAAGCGAGGGGAAAAAAAGGGCGCAGCAGGGAGGAGCAAAAGAGAAACACGGCGAAGCGCCTGATTTTTGTCGAGCTGCATTCTTGCGACTTGGCGGCGAAGCAGCAAGGACAAAAGAGTGGTACAAGGGGAAAGGAGAGGACGATGTTCGGGCGGGCTAGACGAGGGATGAGGGATGGACAGTGCGGTCGCGTCGCGGGGCGCGAACGGGGACAGGGAGGGGAACGACACGGGTAAAACCCCAAAGGCAGAAAGTGGCACGGACAAGACAACAAAGGTTTTTAACGAGTGAACGCTGGAAATGCTACGAAAAGAGAGACTTTTTTGGCTAAGGGTACAGCGAAATGGGCGGCGGCATGCTTTTGGAATCCGGACACATCGGTAAAGTTACGTGGCAAGAGGCGCGGAAACGAGGCAAGGACCATGAAGTTTGAAGGACGGGCCTTAGAGACATTTTGTTGCACTTGACCGGGAAGGGGGGATGAAGGGAAGAGGTTTTTTTGCGGCACAATCCCTGAAGCTGAGGAGGGTCTTGGACGCCTAGAAGAGAAAATCGGTGAAGAGAAATAACACGCATGAGAACACACAGGACGCGACGGCGAAATGCGCGGCACGCGCGGCCGGGCGCATGGGCGCAGCAGCAAGCACGGACAAAGAGCAAGGAGAGAAAGACTGTTGGTTTGGGCGTGGAAAGGGCACGAAACTTGGCAACGAAGAAGGAAAAAAAAAAGGAGACGATGACGAGGGATGGCGGGGAGGACTGTGAAAGTCGGGGGTTCTGGGCCGAAGGAAAAACGCCGAAGAAATTGACATTGCGACATAGAAAAAAGGCACGGGGAGACAAAGGTTTGGCGCAGGCTCGAAAGACGAATGAGACAAGGAAGGCAGAGGACCCGAAAGGGGGACCAGAACTTTTGTGGCGATGTGATTGCGTAGGACAAAGCAGGCGAAACGCGGCCGTGCGTCCAGTGAGAAGAGCAGCGGGAAAGGAGCGGCATATGAGGCTTGAAGGCTAGGAAAGGACGCTTAGCGGGTGAAGGACGGTGAGACACGAGAAACACCAAAGGAACAGAGGACGAGCGGAAGAAGATGACGCAGCTTGCATTGCGTGTTAGAGAAACTGCGACCCGTGGAGAATGGAGACACAAATCATACCAACAGGTTTAGGTTTATTAGGCAGGCACCCAAGACAGCGGGAACAGAGAGAGGAGGAACAGGACGGGGTAGGGCCGACCAGCAATAAGAGGTTAAGGCAGGAAAGTAGGAAAGGCAAAACCCGGTTCGCGCATAGCGCAGCCGACGGAGGCTCCAACGGCCGTGTGGAAACACGAGTGGGCACAAAGGCATGAAAGGCGTAAGTGAGAAGCGTGGGACCGCGAACAACAAGCGCAAGAAGAAGAGACACGAGGAAAGAGATGGGCTGATATTAGACGCCGTTAGGCGGAAGAAACAGTGAAAGCTAGGGCGATGAAACGAAAGCATGGAAACGCACAGAGGGTTGGGAGAAAGGAGCACGACAGGAAGTAAAGCCGAAAACTGACGGACGGAAGAAGAGGCAGAGAAGCGGCCATCGTGCGAAAGGACACGTGGACAAGGGGAGGATGGGGAAGAGAATTTGGTGCCTGCGCGCGCTGCCGGACACGATGGTGCTTTTGGACAGTGGGGAGGAGGAACATGCACGGAGAAGTAGTTGTTTGCCAAAGCTATTCAAAAACACGTTGGAAGGCACCGGCGCGCACGCAGAAAACGGAAGAGTCGAGCATGACAAGCGCGTCGAGGATGCCTTATAAGCTTCGCGCGGGGCTTTTTGGTAGTTGGGGTGGGACCGCTTACAATCTGCCACGAATTTGCCTTTGAAGCTGGCGGTGGTTAACGGGGGACGGTGAAACCGAGCTGCAGCGCGGAAAGAAGCAATTGCTCGCTCGACGAGGAGACGCGCAATGATGAAGATCAGCGAGGAATTGGTGTTGAGTTTTCCAAGAGACAAACAGTTGCGGATGCGTGGCGCGGGACGAGACCAAACGACGAAAGGTACGCAGGAAGACCAGGGATGATAGGGAAGCGGAAGACATCACAGGAAAGGAGAGGACGCGCGCGTAACGCGGCGGAGGCGAGAGGAGCAGAGCAGAAGGGGATAGTAGTGACCGAGTAAAGCACGAAGGAAAAAACAGAGCTGCGCAGCGTTTGCCGTCGACGCTTCAACTTTGCTTTGACAGCGCGCAGGCAAGCTTGCGAGAGGATAGGGGGAAAAGAAGGGCGTAAACTGTCTGCTGCAGTTATCGATCCGCTGTTGGTCGAGTAAAAACAGGGGGAAAGACCACTTTGCGGTCTCACGTTAGCTGATTACAAAAAATGCTGCTGAAGACCGGCAGTCAGACACAGTTGCGCAGTTGGGGAACTCGACGGCAAAAAGAAAAGAAAAGAACCTTCGAAGCGACGATGGAAAGGTTACGTCAGAAAGGCAGAAAGGAGATTTGTTTGCCTGGCTTGAAGATTAGCGAAAAAGATAAATTTATTTTTTTAAAGATCACACTTGATCATCTTAAGTAACGCGAAGAAAACAGATGAAGGTCCAAAACAAAGCCGAAAGAAGGGGAAAGAAGGGGTTAGGAGGCCAAGAAAGCCTGGAAGAAATTGGAGGAAAGCAAACAGGTTTGATGGCTTTAAAAACAGTGAAACAACGGAAATATGATGGAAAGTCATAATCAATCTTTAATTTCTTATATTTATTTTACTGTTTTATTAATTTTTTACTTTTCATAAATTAAAAAAGATTTCGGTTAAAATATTTAAAAGATTTTAGTTAGAATATTAAAAAATTTTAAGTAAATAAAGGAAGTCAAACTTAAAAAAGGAGAAAAATTTAAGAATGAAGATTACGAATTAAATAATAAAATTCAGCGTAAGAGAAATGAAAAGAACAAATTTTTTTATCAAATTTTTTTAAAAAATTAATGTTAATTAAAATTTGATAATTTTATTTTTTTGAACTCTTGTTTCTTTTGTAAATTATTTTATTTTATTTATTTATTTTATTTTATTTGTTGCATTTTTAAATACGCTTTTTACTGTTATTTTCGCCTTTTTTATTTTTTTTTTATTTTAAGAAAACACAGGTTTTTTAAAAATTTTTTCGCTATTTTTTTTAATGCTAAATTTTATACTGATCCCTTTTTTTTAGTTTTTCTACTTTTTTTAAAAAGCGTCACTCAAAGGGTATTTTTTTAAGTTTAAGTTTTGTAAGTTTAGCAGTTTAAGTTTTTTATTAAAATTTAAAATTTATTAGCAAAATACTTTTGCTTTTAAAGCTTCAGTTGCTTCATTTTTTTCTTCGTTTTTTCTTCCTTCTTTTTTCTTAGCTTTTATATGTCATTTTTTCTCCTTGTAAAAAAAAAGTTTTTTTTTTGTTTTTTTTGTTTCTCTTGTTCCACTCTTTGTCTTTCTTTTATTTTGTTTTATTTACTTCTTCCTCCGTTAATTGCTTGCTCTCTACTTCCTTCTTCCGCGTTCTTGCTGCCCCTCTTCCGCGACGAAAGCGAAGCTGCATTCTCGACCCTTTCGATTTTTTTCTCGCAAAGCATTGCCTCTCAGTTTTTTCCATGCCGTTTTTTTTCGTGTTTTGCCTCGCCCTCTGTGCTCGCCTCTTGGCACCGCGCTGCGGTGTTACTTTGTGTAGCTTTGTGTTGCTTGAGCCCGCACGCTTTGTCTGTGAGCGTCCTTTTCTGGCTGCCTTTTTTTCGCGGCGTGTCCTTTGCTGAGTGTTCGCGTGCCAGTGGTCTTCTGCGGCTGGTGCGCGTTTTGTGCTTTTGTGCTTTTGTGCTTTTTTGCGTTGCGCGATGTTGCTTGGAGGCGTCATTGCTTCGCCCTTGGCGTTCGTTGGCGATGCTTCTGCTGTGCACATCGCCAAGCGCACTGCTTGCCGCTGTTGTTGTTTCCTGGCTGTGTGTCCTTCTGGCCTTTTGTTGTCCTCTTCCTATTTTTTCTGTGCGATCACCTTGCGGCGTCCTGCAGTGTATGTTGCTCATCTCGTTGGCTTCCCTTCCTGCTGCTTGTTTTTCCTTGGTCGTCTTGGCGTGCTGTCGTGCACTCTTCCTTTTGGTCTTTTTCCGAGTGTTGTTGCCACGCGCTCCCTGCTGTGCGCTTTCGTTGTTCGCAATTCGAGCAGCGCGTCGTTCCGCTGCTGTGTCTTTTGCGTTGGCTTGTTCATGCTAGTCTTCTGTCAATCTTCGATCCCTCCTTGTTCCCTGTCTGCAAGCTTCGAAAAGCTTTTTCTGCGGTAAGTGTAGTTTCCCCCCTGTTGAATCGCGTGCCTTCCGGCAACTTGCCTGTGTTTCCTCCTCAAAGCGACCTTCTTTCTGCGCTTGCCACGTTCAATTGCGTCAAGTGCGTCGTCAAGTGCTTGATTGTGCGGCTGCGGCTGCGACTGTCAGCGCAGCTGTGTGCAGGTCCGTGCACTTGCCGTGTTTCCGCTGTTGGGCGAGTTGCTGCATGTTTCTCCTGTTGCGGTGTGTCTCCATTTTCCGTTCTCGTAGACGCAGTGGCCGCTTGTGTCTTGCATTCGTGTTTGTTCTGCTGCTTGCACTTCTTCTGTGGATGCTTCCCCGTTGTGTTCCCCGGCTGTTTGTCCATGTCCTTTGTTGCCCTGTTTCGTGTTCGGCTCTTGTGCGCCGCGCCGGCGTGCTTCTTCTTTCTCTCTTTCCCTTCGTTGCGCAGTGTCGATGTAGTTTGCCATTGCTTCCAGAGCGCGCTTTGTGTCTTCGTTTCCTTTGCACAGCACTTCGCCCAGGCGGTCCTCCCATGTTGTGCCGTGTGTGTTTGGCCGTCCGATGCCTTCAGGGCGCAGAGTGCCTTCATTGCTGCCGTTTTGTGGTTTATGAGTTCTTTCAAAGTTTGCATGTGTCTGAGCGAGCCTTGCGTGAGTGTCTGCCCCTGTTCCGCCTTGTCTATCCTTGCCAGTGCTGCGTCCGCTGCCCATTCCAGAGTGGCTTTAGTGCCGTCTGTGCCTATTTTCCACGGCCCGCATGTGACATTCCTTGAGCGTTTCCCTGTCGCTGTACGTGCTTTGTCTGTGAGGCCGCATTCGCATGATCCTGCGCAGTTGCCTGCTCTGTCTACCAGCGCTTCTTGTCCCATGCTTGCCGCTGCTTGAGTGTAGCTGCAAGTCCTGCGCTTCCAAGTGAGTCGTTTTCGCTGCACTTCTGTGCACCTTCGTAATCCTTGGTTCGTAGCTTGCGAAGCTGTTTCCACAACGCACAAATTGTTTCCTTTTTGTAGCTGTAAAGCTTGAGCACACAGTCGTCGATGCTCTTCACGTATGCCTGCGCATGCAAAGTGAGCTGCCCTTGCGCGACACTCACCACTTCGCGTGTTGCGTTGAGCGCTGCGAGCCCCTCGATGGCGAGTGCGATTGCCTCCAACGTGTCCCTGTCCTCTCGCGCCGAGTCGCCCGCCAGTGTGCGTGCCGTGCGTGCTGTTGCCAATGCCTTGCTGATATTCTCCCCCTCCACGATCTCGTCCAGTGGCTTTGGCCAACCTCCTTCCTCCACTGCTGTGCCAAACTCCTTCTTAACTGCTGCTGCTAGCGCGCACATTTTCCCCACGCTCGCCTCGAGCACTGGGTGCTTGTCAGCCGAGTCCGCCATCGCCCCGCAGGCCGTGCTCCACAAAAGCGCTGTCACCAGCGCCATTGCTTGCAAAAACTTCATTTGCACTACCAAAGCACCTCCGCAACATAGCTGGTTGCCATTCCCCGACTCCCCCTCGCACGCCCCTCCCCGCGACCTCGCGCGCCAACGACGCCCATGCTCTCAAGCAAGCGAGTAGTCCCCGGCGCCGTCTCTCTTTACGCCGCTTCCCAAGCCCGTGTCAACGCTGGTGCCAACCCGCTACCGAGCAGCTGTCCGCCTCGCTTGCGTCCCCCGTAAGCAGCTGGCAACTGTCCGCTCCTTTCCCGACACCCTTCCCTGTTGGGTGTGCTCTCCTCGCTCGCCCTCTTCGCCTTTTTTCCAGTTTCCCCTGCTTGCTCCCTCTGTTCGAAGGACTGCGCTCGTGTGTGTGTTGCCGCAACCTCGCCTGTACGTCATTCGATTCTCGGTCCCCCCGGTGTCTAACCCTCTCGCGGCGCCCTTCACGCACCCAATGCCACACACGGCCGCTCCGTCGTCTCTCCTTCCTGCTCTTTCCCGCTGTTCCCCCAACTCCGATGACCCTCTGCTCAGCGTCGGAGCCTTGGCGATGCGCGAGTCGCACGGCGGCCATTTGGTCTGTTCCACGGCACCCGCCGCTGGGCCGCTGTTCCCAGTTCTAAGCCTGACGCAGGTCTCGTTAGCTTCTGCCTGCGCGCACTGCTTTTCCGCTGCCTTTTGCCGTGCTCGCAAGCCCCCTCAACGCCGCACCGCGACCCCACGTCGTTTCCCCACATCGTGTTCTTTGTTCACGTCGCCGCATCGCAGTGCGCGGCGAAGTGGACCGCTGCCGATCAAGGTGCATTTGTTTAGCGCCGTGCCGCTGTCAGCCCCGCTTGCGGCGCGCGAACGCACGGCTCATCTCGCCCATCCCTCCGCTGGTCCGCGTTGTTCGCTCCGGTTGCTAAAGACCGCAGCGTGCACTGCGCGGGCGCCACCGCCGCGACAAATGCGCTTGTGCTTAGTCATCCGATTCCTTCCCCTTTCCAGCCGCGGCCTTCTCCCGAGCCATTTCTTTCTCCGCGCGCCATGCGCTGCTGGTCTCCCTCGCCGCATGTGTCTGCCCAGGAATCGCGTCACGAGAGCGTTGCGACCAGGCGGTGGCGGTGACGTCCGGCATCGCCTGTCTCCTGTGTCTTTCGCCGCCTCGGCACGCTCGGCCCAGCCGGCTCTGGGAAGGCCGCCAGCGGAGTTCGCTGTGACCTGCAGCTGAGTGGACCAAGGACGGTGTGTTCGTGCCCAGTCTGGATGCGGAATTTTCTGTCCAGCGGCCGACCTACCCTCCTCTGCGCCAGTTTGCGCGGTCGCAGGCCGACTGGAACGCTGCGCGCGCGGGACGCGGCGAGGGAAGTCGCGCGAGCGACGGCCGGGAGGGCATCCCCGGCCCAGTAGAAACCGGTCTCCACTTCGCAAAGGACGCACGGCGGGCCTGCAGTCGCCGGGTCGTTGGAAGCAGCCCCGGGCACAGCGTGCCGCCACCACGGACAGGGCGCACTCCGCGAGCCGTCGAGCGCGAACGCAACCGTGAAGGCGCAGGTGCACACGACCTGGCACGGGAGTGCGTCGGAGAGCATTGCGGTGGCACAGCGAAGCGCTGTCCGCACCCACACGGTCTTCTTCGCAACTAAGCGAGCAAGGCACGCGGTGTGCGCGGGACAGCAAACGCTGAGGCGGCGCATGGCACTCCGCGCTAGAGTCCGCGGGTGCAGCACGTGGCCTCTTAGAGGACGTGCGCCGGAGAATAGGCGGATGAGGGGCGAGAAGCACGCAAGCTTTAGCGAGCCGGCCGTGCGAGTGGACAAGGGGCGAGGCAGGGATAGCGGGGCGCATAGAGAAAACCTCCTGGGATTGGGAAGGAAACATGACGGCAAGCGAAGATGAGAAGCAGAAGACAAAACGCCTTCTGGCTGTGATGCCGGATCTGCCGCCGATGTTGCGCAGGAGAGGCTGAAGGCAGATGACGAAGTTACATGAACGCGGGAGAGCAAAGGGGTGTGGTAGTGGGCACTGCGAGCTGAGTGCCACGCCGCGTGGCGCCGATGAGCGAGGGAGGCATTGAGTGCGGAGTTCGTTGAGCAGAAAGAGGATAAGGGCGTGCGACTGACCGCCGCGAGAGACGCGCCGAGGGTCTAGAGGAGACCGGATGAGAGAAGGATAAGGATCGGACTCGTTCCCACATGCCCAGGAAAAAACGCATGCCAAAGGTGCCAGAAACCGAGACAGCGCGCCGAGGGGGACGATGGAGGAACCGCAACCAGGGGAGCAGAGAGCGCATCGGTCAGGAGCTGGCGCGGTTGCTGAACGAGCGCGGGCACAAGGGAAGAGGGGCAAACGTCCGCTCTCTGAAAGCAGCCCGCGTGGATATGACGGCGGAACAAGACTGCTTGCGACCTCGGCGGGACCGCGTGGCAAGGCCGAGAGCACGGAGGGGAGCAGCTCAGCGAGGGCAATGTTGTTCTACCAGAAGGGAAAGCAAAGGGCACACGGCCAGCGGGATTGCCGTGGGAGTTAAGCTTTATCTTGGCAGACCCTTTTCGCAGAGAAGACGCCGAAGATGTGTCCGTGGACGAAAAGCGCCGGGACGCAAAACGAGGGACGAAGAGACAGGGCAGTAGAAACGGGTGAGAGGTACGGCGCGGACACGGATAAGCAGCTGGGAAGCCCTTGAGCCAACGCGCTTGCGGACGAGTTCGAGCGCCGTGAGACACGAAGCCGGGGAAGTGTGGAACGAAGATGAGTGGAGAGGCGTGTGCAAAACGATGCGCAAGAGAATTGCGACGGTCAGGGACAGCGGAGCAGCAGGGGACGTTTTGTGGACGTCGGAGAGACAAAAGAAGGGGTGGAAATGAGGGCGCGGATAATTGCCCCGGGTGGACTGCGAAAGCATTGGGGAGGAGGGATTTTGGTTACCTGTTGAGGGAAAAGAGGCCTGGGTGTACTCGCGCCAAAAAAGCCGGGCGCAGACAGGGGCACGCGGGTTGTGAAGAACCAGCTTTGACGCGAGCAGCGGCGCGAACAGGCAGGGAAGGACCCCGCGGCATGGCACGTTCGTTGAGGTGCGCCAGCGGGGAAGCCGGTTAGGGGTCGACGCATGGTGACATTTGACAGGGGCGCCGGAACTAGGTGGGGGAAAGCGCCGGGGAGCGAGGGAGAGCCGAGGGTAAGGGAAAGGGAAAGGGATGACATACGGGAAGGACATCGCACAGGGACGAAAGACATTTGGGAACGGTAGGGAAAGTAACGAATACGGTGCGACCAAGCGAAAGGAGGGACCGGGCAAGTGCAGGGGGCGCAGCTGTGGGAACGGGGTTGGCCTGCCTTGTTGTTGGCACCTCGGAGCGGCAGCCGTGCAGCGCACGGAGCACGACGTGTGAAAGGGGACTTGTTTTGATCAAGGTAGAGTTTGGCAGGGAGTGCGAGAGTAGCGCGCAGACGGGAAGTTGGCGGGCGCATGCGAAAGAAGGCTTGGTGCGCTGTGTTTTTGAGCGGACAAGATACGAGGCGGGAGGACAGGGACACCTCCCGCTTTTTTGAGTCAGGGCTAGAACGGCTTCGAGAGAAGGGCGTGAAGCGACATTCCTGAGGAGGGCGCTGCGGAAGTAGCGGAAAGGGTAGGGGAAGGGTTTTGAAAGTCTTTCCTGGGATTGAGGGGAAGGGGCGGACGGGACGGTGGCGGACAGCGCAGACTTGGCGGCGAGAACGGTGGTGCCGGTGCAGCGAACCGAAGGGACTGTGAAACAGGAAATGGAGAGCCAAGGAACTAGGGCTTTTGCGCTTGTGTGGTTTGTGGTTTCGTGGTGGCGCGGTAAGGATGAGGTAGAGGGAGGGAAAAGGGAAACACCGTTAAAGAAAGAGGGAATAGGGAAAGAAATCTTGGCAAAGATGGACCACGAAGCGCAGCGCGACGGCACAGCGATTTTGCAACGGGGCGCGGAGGGTGTGAGCCACTTAGGGCGCCAGCGGTTCACGGGCAGACATGTGAGGGGAAAGAAAGGTGCCGAAGGTGGTGAGAAGCAGGTGTGCCGGAAAGCAGGAAGAACGGTGGGAAGGGTGGACTGCGAGAAAGGAACAGGGTCGGAAGGAGAGACAGGTGGGCAAGAGGAAGGAGGAAAGGAGAAGAGATATGGAGGGAGGACGACACGCGAAGAGCGTGCGACAAGTGGGAGCAGCAAGAGATGCGAAGTTGTCGGGAAACAGGGAAAACGCCGGATAAACAGCAGGAGAAAGCGCGGAGAGGAAGAGTTGAGAAAAGCGTTTTTCTTTGAGCAGGGAGTCAGAAGTGGTTGACGGTGAGTTGGTGCCGAAGTCGCCGAAGGGCATTTTTAGCGGAGAGGAGATGGGAAGCACCGGGACGCGGGGAAAAAAGGCACCGCGGGGGAGGAACACACAGGCGACGTGAGGAAGGGGAGCTTTTTGCAATGCATGTGTTCGCTGTCTGGAACTTTTTGGAGCGAGCAGCGAGGACAGGCCAACCGAGCGTGCCGCGGAGACGGGCATCAGGGTGCGCGGCAAAAGCACGGCCTCAAAGGGGCCTGCGTTTTTCCGAGAGAGGGAGCCAGGAAGCAAAAACGCGGGCATGGGAGAATGCACGCTTCGACAGGGGAAAGCGCAGCAGGAAGTTGAGACAACTGGAGAACGGGGAGCAAAGGTGAACAGGGAAGGGAGGCCGGTAACTTTTGTTTGGAGTTTGCGGAATCGCGGAAGGCCGCAGGAGGTTGAGGAAAACAGGTGAGCAGGAAGGAGGACAGTGGAGCCTTACCGGGGGAGCAGCAAGTTGACGCCGGACTCGCGGACCAGTGAAACCGGAGGGAGCGATGAGCGCAAAAAAGAGGCCAGGCGCCAGGAGGAAGCCATATAAGGCACCGTGCATTAGGCGAGCAGGAAGATTGGGGCGGTGGAAGCTCGTGGGGCTGAAAGCCGGGCACGGGCAGTGGCCATAAGAAGGGACAAGTGCGAAATGAGACGGCATGACAGGACGCAGCGTTTTTCCAGTGGGCTCGCGTTCGATTGCCACGGCGCCGACGACGCAAGGGATGGCAGGATCGAGGCAACGCTGAGCGGTGGGACAAGGGAGAAGAAAGAGCGTAGGGCACGGGGGAAGAAACAGTGGGCGAGACCAGGAAGAGAAGTGACGGGCGATGAGCAGGCGTCTGTTAGACATTGTCGCGCATATGCTTGATGTTGGGAACAGTGAGGGGGTTTTGTGTGCACAACAGGCGGGAGAGCGGCGGGGCATGCGACGAAAGCGAGTTGTGAGCACGCGCTTGCCGCAGAGAGGCACAAGAGGGCAGATGGAAATCCGTGGGACTTTGTTTGAGCCAGCGAGGCATGGGAGCAGTAACCGAAGAAGGAGGAGGGCACGGCGAGGCATTGCGCTCGAGCCTGAGATGGCCGTTTGTCAAGAGCCTTGCGCGCACAGCGCGTGCCGGACTGGGCGAAAGAGGGGACATAGAAGCCACGCTTGTGGAAAAGAGGCGCGGCCAGAGCCGAGGGGAGGGAGTGATTGGGCAGAAGCGAGCAACAGACGAGGCAGTCTTGCGTTTGGCGTGCCGGAGAGGCGTGGAGTAGGGAGCGTTGACGGAGGAGGGGAGGTAAAGCGATAATGGAACGCGCTGCGGGGAAGAGCAGGGAACAAGAAAGGGACAACCACAGAACGAAGGACCACTTGCAGACGCACGCGACGACAGCGGATGAGAGGACTGCACTAACAACAGAGACCGAACGGAAGGGCATAAAATGAGAGGGCCGGAGGAGGACGAAAAAGACAGAGCAATCTGTTCGTTTGGACGCAAACTAACTGATTTGGGGCGAGCGAGGTGAGAGCGAACGAGGAGGCGGGGAAGGATGGCGGAATGCTATGAATCGGCATGGGGGCTAAAAAGATGGAAGGGCACGCTGGCGAACGACGTTTCGGTGGCACGCCTGGAAGAGGGGAAAGCGCGGTGTGCAGAAGGAACTTTGAAAAGAAGCAGACGAGGTGGTTTTCGCGCAGGAGGACGTGGGGCCCGAAAAGGCGGCCCATGGACCAAGGCAGGACTAGGGGCAGAGGGATAGGCAGGCAGGCCGTGGTTTGGTGGTAGAGTGGAGCAACATTTGCGGCATGAGGGGAGGAGAGCGGAGGACGTTTGGCGGACCAAGACAGAGTGGGAATGCGCGTGAACATAAGGACATCGACAGGACGGGGAGAAACAGGGCGGACACAGGAGCGATGGGCCCCAGGCGAAGAGAAGGAGAGGCTACGAAGCAGAATAAAGGAAATTGCGCAGGAGGAAAGCGGAGAGTGGGAGGAAAAACGGACAAACGGCAGGACCGCCGGAAGGAGGAGAACGGAAGAGAAGGCCGGCCGAGGCACAGAAAAATGAGACGCCACACCATCAAGGCGCACGAATCGCGGCGAAAAGATCGGCGGAAATAGGAAAGTCTTAAGAGACTATAGACGGGCCTGGGTCTGAGAAGCAGAAGGGCCTGCCAAGGAAGCAGCGGTGAGTAGGGAGAGATGATCAAACTTGCCGCGCGGGTGAAAGCACGGCACAACGGGAAAGACAGTACTAGGAAGCAAGAGAAGCGCATTGCAGCCTGCATGAAGGAAAGGGAAGCAAAATAGCACACAGGTGGCCGAGAGACAGGAAGGAAAAAAGCGAGGGGAAAAAAGGGCGCAGCAGGGAGGAGCAAGGAGAAACAGGCGAAGCGCCTGATTTTTGTCGAGCTGCATTCTTGCGACTTGGCGGCGAAGCAGCAAGAACCAAAGAGTGGTACAAGGGGGGAAGGAGGAGACGATGTTCGGGCGGGCTAGACGAGGGATGAGGGATGGACAGTGCGGTCGCGTCGCGGGGCGCGAACGGGGACAGGGAGGGAACGACACGGGTAAAAACCCACAGGCAGAAAGTGCCACGGACAAGACAACAAAGGTTTTTAACGAGTGAAGCATGGCAATGCTACGAAAAGAGAGACTTTTTTGGACAAGGGTACAGCGAAATGGGCGGCGGCATGCTTTTGGAATCCGGACACATCGGTAAAGTTACGTGGCAGGGCCGCGGAAACGAGGCGAGGGCAGCTGAAGTTTGAAGGACCGGGCCTTAGAGACATTTTGTTGCACTTGACCGGGAAGGGGGGTGAAGGGAAGAGGTTTATTTGCGGCAGAATCCCTGAAGATGAGGAGGGTCTTGGACGCCTAGAAGAGAAAATCGGTGAAGAGAAGTAACACGCATGAGAACACACAGGACACGACGGCGAAATGAGCGGCACGCGCGGCCGGCAGCATGGGCGCAGCAGCAAGCACGGACAAAGAGCAAGGAGAGAAGACTGTTGGTTTGGGCGTGGAAAGGGGACGAAACTTGGCAACGAAGAAGGAAAAAAAAAAGGAGACGATGACGAGGGATGGCGGGGAGGACTGTGAAAGTCGGGGGTTCTGGGCCGAAGGAAAAACGCCGAAGAAATTGACATTGCGACATAGAAAAAAGGCACGGGGAGACCAAAGGTTTGGCGCAGGCTCGAAAGACGAATGAGACAAGGAAGCAAGGACCCGAAAGGGGGACCAGAACTTTTGTGGCGATGTGATTGCGTAGGACAAAGCAGGCGAAACGCGGCCGTGCGTCCGGTGAGAAGAGCAGCGGGAAAGGAGCGGCATATGAGGCTTGAAGGCTAGGAAAGGACGCTTAGCGGGTGAAGGACGGTGAGACACGAGAAACACCAAAGGAACAGAGGACGAGCGGAAGAAGATGACGCAGCTTGCATTGCGTGTTAGAGAAACTGCGACCCGTGGAGAATGGAGACACAAATCATACCAACAGGTTTAGGTTTATTAGGCAGGCACCCAAGACAGCGGGAACAGAGAGAGGAGGAACAGGACAGGGGTAGGGCCGACCAGCAATAAGAGGTTAAGGCAGGAAAGTAGGAAAGGCAAAACCCGGTTCGCGCATAGCGCAGCCGACGGAGGCTCCAACGGCCGTGTGGAAACACGAGTGGGCACAAAGGCATGAAAGGCGTAAGTGAGAAGCGTGGGACCGCGAACAACAAGCACAAGAAGAAGAGACACGAGGAAAGAGATGGGCTGATATTAGACGCCGTTAGGCGGAAGAAACAGTGAAAGCTAGGGCGATGAAACGAAAGCATGGAAACGCACGGAGGATTGGGAGAAAGGAGCACGAAGGCGGTAAAGCCGAAAACTGACGGACGGAAGAAGAGGCAGAGAAGAGGCCATCGTGCGAAAGGACACGTGGACAAGGGGAGGATGGGGAAGAGAATTTGGTGCCTGCGCGCGCTGCCGGACACGATGGTGCTTTTGGACAGTGGGGAGGAGGAACATGCACGGAGAAGTAGTTGTTTGCCAAAGCTATTCAAAAACACGTTGGAAGGCACCGGCGCGCACGCAGAAAACGGAAGAGTCGAGCATGACAAGCGCGTCGAGGATGCCTTATAAGCTTCGCGCGGGATTTTTGGTAGTTGGGGTGGGACCGCTTACAATCTGCCACGAATTTGCCTTTGAAGCTGGCGGTGGTTAACGGGGGACGGTGAAACCGAGCTGCAGCGCGGAAAGAAGCAATTGCTCGCTCGACGAGGAGACGCGCAATGATGAAGATCAGCGAGGAATTGGTGTTGAGTTTTCCAAGAGACAAACAGTTGCGGATGCGTGGCGCGGGACGAGACCAAACGACGAAAGGTACGCAGGAAGACCAGGGATGATAGGGAAGCGGAAGACATCACAGGAAAGGAGAGGACGCGCGCGTAACGAGAAGGGGGCGAGAGGAGATGAGCAGAAGGGGATAGTAGTGACCGAGTAAAGCACGAAGGAAAAAATAGAGCTGCGCAGCGTTTGCCGTCGACGCTTCAACTTTGCTTTGACAGCGCGCAGGCAAGCTTGCGAGAGGATACGGGGAAAAGAAGGGCGTAAACTGTCTGCTGCAGTTATCGATCCGCTGTTGGTCGAGTAAAAACAGGGAGGAAAGACCACTTTGCGGTCTCACGTTAGCTGATTACAAAAAATGCTGCTGAAGACCGGCAGTCAGGACACAGTTGCGCAGTTGGGGAACTCGACGGCAAAAAGAAAAAGAAAAGAACCTTCGAAGCGACGATGGAAAGGTTACGTCAGAAAGGCAGAAAGGAGATTTGTTTGCCTGGCTTGAAGATTAGCGAAAAAAGATAAATTTATTTTTTTAAAGATCACACTTGATCATCTTAAGTAACGCGAAGAAAACAGATGAAGGTCCAAAACAAAGCCGAAAGAAGGGGAAAGAAGGGGTTAGGAGGCCAAGAAAGCCTGGAAGAAATTGGAGGAAGGCAAACAGGTTTGATGGCTTTAAAAACAGTGAAACACGGAAATATGATGGAAAGTCATAATCAATCTTTAATTTCTTATATTTATTTTACTGTTTTATTAATTTTTTACTTTTCATAAATTAAAAAAGATTTCGGTTAAAATATTTAAAAAGATTTTAGTTAGAATATTAAAAAATTTTAAGTAAATAAAGGAAGTCAAACTTAAAAAAGGAGAAAAATTTAAGAATGAAGATTACGAATTAAATAATAAAATTCAGCGTAAGAGAAATGAAAAGAACAAATTTTTTTTATCAAATTTTTTTAAAAAATTAATGTTAATTAAAATTTGATAATTTTATTTTTTTGAACTCTTGTTTTCTTTTGCTAAATTATTTTATTTTATTTATTTATTTTATTTTATTTGTTGCATTTTTAAATACGCTTTTACTGTTATTTTCGCCTTTTTTATTTTTTTTTTATTTTAAGAAAACACAGGTTTTTTAAAAATTTTTTCGCTATTTTTTTTAATGCTAAATTTTATACTGATCCCTTTTTTTTAGTTTTTCTACTCTTTTTTAAAAAGCGTCACTCAAAGGGTATTTTTTTAAGTTTAAGTTTTGTAAGTTTAGCAGTTTAAGTTTTTTATTAAAATTTAAAATTTATTAGCAAAATACTTTTGCTTTTAAAGCTTCAGTTGCTTCATTTTTTTCTTCGTTTTTTCTTCCTTCTTTTTTCTTAGCTTTTATATGTCATTTTTTCTCCTTGTAAAAAAAAAGTTTTTTTTTTGTTTTTTTTCGTTTCTCTTGTTCCACTCTTTGTCTTTCTTTTATTTTGTTTTATTTACTTCTTCCTCCGTTAATTGCTTGCTCTCTACTTCCTTCTTCCGCGTTCTTGCTGCCCCTCTTCCGCGACGAAAGCGAAGCTGCATTCTCGACCCTTTCGATTTTTTTCTCGCAAAGCATTGCCTCTCAGTTTTTTCCATGCCGTTTTTTTTCGTGTTTTGCCTCGCCCTCTGTGCTCGCCTCTTGGCACCGCGCTGCGGTGTTACTTTGTGTAGCTTTGTGTTGCTTGAGCCCGCACGCTTTTGCTGTGAGCGTCCTTTCTGTGTGCCTTTTTTTGCGGCGTGTCCTTTGCTGAGTGTTCGCGTGCCAGTGGTCTTCTGCGGCTGGTGCGCGTCTTGTGCTTTTGTGCTTTTGTGCTTTTTTGCGTTGCGCGATGTTGCGGAGGCGTCATTCCTTCGCCCTTGGCGTTCGTTGGCGATGCTTCTGCTGTGCACATCGCCAAGCGCACTGCTTGCCGCTGTTGTTGTTTTCTGGCTGTGTGTCCTTCTGGCCTTTTGTTGTCCTCTTCCTATTTTTTCTGTGCGATCACCTTGCGGCGTCCTGCAGTGTATGTTGCTGATCTCGTTGGCTTCCCTTCCTGCTGTTGTTTTTCCTTGGTCGTCTTGGCGTGCTGTCGTGCACTCTTCCTTTTGGTCTTTTTCCGAGTGTTGTTGCCACGCGCTCCCTGCTGTGCGCTTTCGTTGTTCGCAATTCGAGCAGCGCGTCGTTCCGCTGCTGTGTCTTTTGCGTTGGCTTGTTCATGCTAGTCTTCTGTCAATCTTCGATCCCTCCTTGTTCCCTGTCTGCAAGCTTCGAAAAGCTTTTTCTGCGGTAAGTGTAGTTTCCCCCCTGTTGAATCGCGTGCCTTCCGGCAACTTGCCTGTGTTCCCTCCTCAAAGCGACCTTCTTTCTGCGCTTGCCACGTTCAATTGCGTCAAGTGCGTCGTCAAGTGCTTGATTGTGCGGCTGCGGCTGCGACTGTCAGCGCAGCTGTGTGCAGTGTCCGTGCACTTGCCGTGTTTCCGCTGTTGGGCGAGCTGCTGCATGTTTCTCCTGTTGCGGTGTGTCTCCATTTTCCGTTCTCGTAGACGCAGTGGCCGCTTGTGTCGTGCATTCGTGTTTGTTCTGCTGCTTGCACTTCTTCTGTGGATGCTTCCCCGTTGTTTTCCCCGGCTGTTTGTCCATGTCCTTTGTTGCCCTGTTCGTGTTCGGCTCTTGTGCGCCGCGCCGGCGTGCTTCTTCTTTCTCTCTTTCCCTTCGTTGCGCATCGTCGATGTAGTTTGCCATTGCTTCCAGAGCGCGCTTTGTGTCTTCGTTTCCTTTGCACAGCACTTCGCCCAGGCGTGCCCCCCATGGTTGTTTGCTGTGTGTTTGGCCGTCCGGGGCCTTCAGGGCGCAGAGTGCCGTCACCTGCGCCTTTTGTGGTTATGAGTTCTTTCAAAGTTTGCATGTGTTTGAGCGAGCCTTGCGTGAGTGTCTGCCCCTTTCCGCCTTGTCTATCCTTGCCAGTGCTGCGTCCGCTGCCCATTCCAGAGTGGCTTTAGTGCCGTCTGTGCCTATTTTCCACGGCCCGCATGTGACATTACCTTGAGCGTTTCCCTGTCGGCTGTACTGTGCTTTGTCTGTGAGGCCGCATTCGCATGATCGTGCGCAGTTGCCTGCTCTGCTACCAGCGCTTCTTGTCCCATTCTTGCCGCTGCTCTGAGGGTAGCTGCAAGTCCTGCGCTTCCAAGTGAGTCGTTTTCGCTGCACTTCTGTGCACCTTCGTAACTCCCTTGGTTCGTAGCTTTCGAATCTGTTTCCACAACGCACAAATTGCCTTCCTTTTTGTAGCTGTAAAGCTTGAGCACACAGTCGTCGATGCTCTTCACGTATGCCTGCGCATGCAAAGTGAGCTGCCCTTGCGCGACACTCACCACTTCGCGTGTTGCGTTGAGCGCTGCGAGCCCCTCGATGGCGAGTGCGATTGCCTCCAACGTGTCCCTGTCCTCTCGCGCCGAGTCGCCCGCCAGTGTGCGTGCCGTGCGTGCTGTTGCCAATGCCTTGCTGATATTCTCCCCCTCCACGATCTCGTCCAGTGGCTTTGGCCAACCTCCTTCCTCCACTGCTGTGCCAAACTCCTTCTTAACTGCTGCTGCTAGCGCGCACATTTTCCCCACGCTCGCCTCGAGCACTGGGTGCTTGTCAGCCGAGTCCGCCATCGCCCCGCAGGCCGTGCTCCACAAAAGCGCTGTCACCAGCGCCATTGCTTGCAAAAACTTCATTTGCACTACCAAAGCACCTCCGCAACATAGCTGGTTGCCATTCCCCGACTCCCCCTCGCACGCCCCTCCCCGCGACCTCGCGCGCCAACGACGCCCATGCTCTCAAGCAAGCGAGTAGTCCCCGGCGCCGTCTCTCTTTACGCCGCTTCCCAAGCCCGTGTCAACGCTGGTGCCAACCCGCTACCGAGCAGCTGTCCGCCTCGCTTGCGTCCCCCGTAAGCAGCTGGCAACTGTCCGCTCCTTTCCCGACACCCTTCCCTGTTGGGTGTGCTCTCCTCGCTCGCCCTCTTCGCCTTTTTTCCAGTTTCCCCTGCTTGCTCCCTCTGTTCGAAGGACTGCGCTCGTGTGTGTGTTGCCGCAACCTCGCCTGTACGTCATTCGATTCTCGGTCCCCCCGGTGTCTAACCCTCTCGCGGCGCCCTTCACGCACCCAATGCCACACACGGCCGCTCCGTCGTCTCTCCTTCCTGCTCTTTCCCGCTGTTCCCCCAACTCCGATGACCCTCTGCTCAGCGTCGGAGCCTTGGCGATGCGCGAGTCGCACGGCGGCCATTTGGTCTGTTCCACGGCACCCGCCGCTGGGCCGCTGTTCCCAGTTCTAAGCCTGACGCAGGTCTCGTTAGCTTCTGCCTGCGCGCACTGCTTTTCCGCTGCCTTTTGCCGTGCTCGCAAGCCCCCTCAACGCCGCACCGCGACCCCACGTCGTTTCCCCACATCGTGTTCTTTGTTCACTGCGCCGCATCGCAGTGCGCGGCGAAGTGGACCGCTGCCGATCAAGGTGCATTTGTTTAGCGCCGTGCCGCTGTCAGCCCCGCTTGCGGCGCGCGAACGCACGGCTCATCTCGCCCATCCCTCCTGTGGTCCGCGTTGTTCGCTCCGGTTGCTAAAGACCGCAGCGTGCACTGCGCGGGCGCCACCGCCGCGACAAATGCGCTTGTGCTTAGTCATCCGATTCCTTCCCCTTTCCAGCCGCGGCCTTCTCCCGAGCCATTTCTTTCTCCGCGCGCCATGCGCTGCTGGTCTCCCTCGCCGCATGTGTCTGCCCAGGAATCGCGTCACGAGAGCGTTGCGACCAGGCGGTGGCGGTGACGTCCGGCATCGCCTGTCTCCTGTGTCTTTCGCCGCCTCGGCACGCTCGGCCCAGCCGGCTCTGGGAAGGCCGCCAGCGGAGTTCGCTGTGACCTGCAGCTGAGTGGACCAAGGACGGTGTGTTCGTGCCCAGTCTGGATGCGGAATTTTCTGTCCAGCGGCCGACCTACCCTCCTCTGCGCCAGTTTGCGCGGTCGCAGGCCGACTGGAACGCTGCGCGCGCGGGACGCGGCGAGGGAAGTCGCGCGAGCGACGGCCGGGAGGGCATCCCCGGCCCAGTAGAAACCGGTCTCCACTTCGCAAAGGACGCACGGCGGGCCTGCAGTCGCCGGGTCGTTGGAAGCAGCCCCGGGCACAGCGTGCCGCCACCACGGACAGGGCGCACTCCGCGAGCCGTCGAGCGCGAACGCAACCGTGAAGGCGCAGGTGCACACGACCTGGCACGGGAGTGCGTCGGAGAGCATTGCGGTGGCACAGCGAAGCGCTGTCCGCACCCACACGGTCTTCTTCGCAACTAAGCGAGCAAGGCACGCGGTGTGCGCGGGACAGCAAACGCTGAGGCGGCGCATGGCACTCCGCGCTAGAGTCCGCGGGTGCAGCACGTGGCCTCTTAGAGGACGTGCGCCGGAGAATAGGCGGATGAGGGGCGAGAAGCACGCAAGCTTTAGCGAGCCGGCCGTGCGAGTGGACAAGGGGCGAGGCAGGGATAGCGGGGCGCATAGAGAAAACCTCCTGGGATTGGGAAGGAAACATGACGGCAAGCGAAGATGAGAAGCAGAAGACAAAACGCCTTCTGGCTGTGATGCCGGATCTGCCGCCGATGTTGCGCAGGAGAGGCTGAAGGCAGATGACGAAGTTACATGAACGCGGGAGAGCAAAGGGGTGTGGTAGTGGGCACTGCGAGCTGAGTGCCACGCCGCGTGGCGCCGATGAGCGAGGGAGGCATTGAGTGCGGAGTTCGTTGAGCAGAAAGAGGATAAGGGCGTGCGACTGACCGCCGCGAGAGACGCGCCGAGGGTCTAGAGGAGACCGGATGAGAGAAGGATAAGGATCGGACTCGTTCCCACATGCCCAGGAAAAAACGCATGCCAAAGGTGCCAGAAACCGAGACAGCGCGCCGAGGGGGACGATGGAGGAACCGCAACCAGGGGAGCAGAGAGCGCATCGGTCAGGAGCTGGCGCGGTTGCTGAACGAGCGCGGGCACAAGGGAAGAGGGGCAAACGTCCGCTCTCTGAAAGCAGCCCGCGTGGATATGACGGCGGAACAAGACTGCTTGCGACCTCGGCGGGACCGCGTGGCAAGGCCGAGAGCACGGAGGGGAGCAGCTCAGCGAGGGCAATGTTGTTCTACCAGAAGGGAAAGCAAAGGGCACACGGCCAGCGGGATTGCCGTGGGAGTTAAGCTTTATCTTGGCAGACCCTTTTCGCAGAGAAGACGCCGAAGATGTGTCCGTGGACGAAAAGCGCCGGGACGCAAAACGAGGGACGAAGAGACAGGGCAGTAGAAACGGGTGAGAGGTACGGCGCGGACACGGATAAGCAGCTGGGAAGCCCTTGAGCCAACGCGCTTGCGGACGAGTTCGAGCGCCGTGAGACACGAAGCCGGGGAAGTGTGGAACGAAGATGAGTGGAGAGGCGTGTGCAAAACGATGCGCAAGAGAATTGCGACGGTCAGGGACAGCGGAGCAGCAGGGGACGTTTTGTGGACGTCGGAGAGACAAAAGAAGGGGTGGAAATGAGGGCGCGGATAATTGCCCCGGGTGGACTGCGAAAGCATTGGGGAGGAGGGATTTTGGTTACCTGTTGAGGGAAAAGAGGCCTGGGTGTACTCGCGCCAAAAAAGCCGGGCGCAGACAGGGGCACGCGGGTTGTGAAGAACCAGCTTTGACGCGAGCAGCGGCGCGAACAGGCAGGGAAGGACCCCGCGGCATGGCACGTTCGTTGAGGTGCGCCAGCGGGGAAGCCGGTTAGGGGTCGACGCATGGTGACATTTGACAGGGGCGCCGGAACTAGGTGGGGGAAAGCGCCGGGGAGCGAGGGAGAGCCGAGGGTAAGGGAAAGGGAAAGGGATGACATACGGGAAGGACATCGCACAGGGACGAAAGACATTTGGGAACGGTAGGGAAAGTAACGAATACGGTGCGACCAAGCGAAAGGAGGGACCGGGCAAGTGCAGGGGGCGCAGCTGTGGGAACGGGGTTGGCCTGCCTTGTTGTTGGCACCTCGGAGCGGCAGCCGTGCAGCGCACGGAGCACGACGTGTGAAAGGGGACTTGTTTTGATCAAGGTAGAGTTTGGCAGGGAGTGCGAGAGTAGCGCGCAGACGGGAAGTTGGCGGGCGCATGCGAAAGAAGGCTTGGTGCGCTGTGTTTTTGAGCGGACAAGATACGAGGCGGGAGGACAGGGACACCTCCCGCTTTTTTGAGTCAGGGCTAGAACGGCTTCGAGAGAAGGGCGTGAAGCGACATTCCTGAGGAGGGCGCTGCGGAAGTAGCGGAAAGGGTAGGGGAAGGGTTTTGAAAGTCTTTCCTGGGATTGAGGGGAAGGGGCGGACGGGACGGTGGCGGACAGCGCAGACTTGGCGGCGAGAACGGTGGTGCCGGTGCAGCGAACCGAAGGGACTGTGAAACAGGAAATGGAGAGCCAAGGAACTAGGGCTTTTGCGCTTGTGTGGTTTGTGGTTTCGTGGTGGCGCGGTAAGGATGAGGTAGAGGGAGGGAAAAGGGAAACACCGTTAAAGAAAGAGGGAATAGGGAAAGAAATCTTGGCAAAGATGGACCACGAAGCGCAGCGCGACGGCACAGCGATTTTGCAACGGGGCGCGGAGGGTGTGAGCCACTTAGGGCGCCAGCGGTTCACGGGCAGACATGTGAGGGGAAAGAAAGGTGCCGAAGGTGGTGAGAAGCAGGTGTGCCGGAAAGCAGGAAGAACGGTGGGAAGGGTGGACTGCGAGAAAGGAACAGGGTCGGAAGGAGAGACAGGTGGGCAAGAGGAAGGAGGAAAGGAGAAGAGATATGGAGGGAGGACGACACGCGAAGAGCGTGCGACAAGTGGGAGCAGCAAGAGATGCGAAGTTGTCGGGAAACAGGGAAAACGCCGGATAAACAGCAGGAGAAAGCGCGGAGAGGAAGAGTTGAGAAAAGCGTTTTTCTTTGAGCAGGGAGTCAGAAGTGGTTGACGGTGAGTTGGTGCCGAAGTCGCCGAAGGGCATTTTTAGCGGAGAGGAGATGGGAAGCACCGGGACGCGGGGAAAAAAGGCACCGCGGGGGAGGAACACACAGGCGACGTGAGGAAGGGGAGCTTTTTGCAATGCATGTGTTCGCTGTCTGGAACTTTTTGGAGCGAGCAGCGAGGACAGGCCAACCGAGCGTGCCGCGGAGACGGGCATCAGGGTGCGCGGCAAAAGCACGGCCTCAAAGGGGCCTGCGTTTTTCCGAGAGAGGGAGCCAGGAAGCAAAAACGCGGGCATGGGAGAATGCACGCTTCGACAGGGGAAAGCGCAGCAGGAAGTTGAGACAACTGGAGAACGGGGAGCAAAGGTGAACAGGGAAGGGAGGCCGGTAACTTTTGTTTGGAGTTTGCGGAATCGCGGAAGGCCGCAGGAGGTTGAGGAAAACAGGTGAGCAGGAAGGAGGACAGTGGAGCCTTACCGGGGGAGCAGCAAGTTGACGCCGGACTCGCGGACCAGTGAAACCGGAGGGAGCGATGAGCGCAAAAAAGAGGCCAGGCGCCAGGAGGAAGCCATATAAGGCACCGTGCATTAGGCGAGCAGGAAGATTGGGGCGGTGGAAGCTCGTGGGGCTGAAAGCCGGGCACGGGCAGTGGCCATAAGAAGGGACAAGTGCGAAATGAGACGGCATGACAGGACGCAGCGTTTTTCCAGTGGGCTCGCGTTCGATTGCCACGGCGCCGACGACGCAAGGGATGGCAGGATCGAGGCAACGCTGAGCGGTGGGACAAGGGAGAAGAAAGAGCGTAGGGCACGGGGGAAGAAACAGTGGGCGAGACCAGGAAGAGAAGTGACGGGCGATGAGCAGGCGTCTGTTAGACATTGTCGCGCATATGCTTGATGTTGGGAACAGTGAGGGGGTTTTGTGTGCACAACAGGCGGGAGAGCGGCGGGGCATGCGACGAAAGCGAGTTGTGAGCACGCGCTTGCCGCAGAGAGGCACAAGAGGGCAGATGGAAATCCGTGGGACTTTGTTTGAGCCAGCGAGGCATGGGAGCAGTAACCGAAGAAGGAGGAGGGCACGGCGAGGCATTGCGCTCGAGCCTGAGATGGCCGTTTGTCAAGAGCCTTGCGCGCACAGCGCGTGCCGGACTGGGCGAAAGGAGGGGACATAGAAGCCACGCTTGTGGAAAAGAGGCGCGGCCAGAGCCGAGGGGAGGGAGTGATTGGGCAGAAGCGAGCAACAGACGAGGCAGTCTTGCGTTTGGCGTGCCGGAGAGGCGTGGAGTAGGGAGCGTTGACGGAGGAGGGGAGGTAAAGCGATAATGGAACGCGCTGCGGGGAAGAGCAGGGAACAAGAAAGGGACAACCACAGAACGAAGGACCACTTGCAGACGCACGCGACGACAGCGGATGAGAGGACTGCACTAACAACAGAGACCGAACGGAAGGGCATAAAATGAGAGGGCCGGAGGAGGACGAAAAAGACAGAGCAATCTGTTCGTTTGGACGCAAACTAACTGATTTGGGGCGAGCGAGGTGAGAGCGAACGAGGAGGCGGGGAAGGATGGCGGAATGCTATGAATCGGCATGGGGGCTAAAAAGATGGAAGGGCACGCTGGCGAACGACGTTTCGGTGGCACGCCTGGAAGAGGGGAAAGCGCGGTGTGCAGAAGGAACTTTGAAAAGAAGCAGACGAGGTGGTTTTCGCGCAGGAGGACGTGGGGCCCGAAAAGGCGGCCCATGGACCAGGCAGGACTAGGGGCAGAGGGATAGGCAGGCAGGCCGTGGTTTGGTGGTAGAGTGGAGCAACATTTGCGGCATGAGGGGAGGAGAGCGGAGGACGTTTGGCGGACCAAGACAGAGTGGGAATGCGCGTGAACATAAGGACATCGACAGGACGGGGAGAAACAGGGCGGACACAGGAGCGATGGGCCCCAGGCGAAGAGAAGGAGAGGCTACGAAGCAGAATAAAGGAAATTGCGCAGGAGGAAAGCGGAGAGTGGGAGGAAAAACGGACAAACGGCAGGACCGCCGGAAGGAGGAGAACGGAAGAGAAGGCCGGCCGAGGCACAGAAAAATGAGACGCCACACCATCAAGGCACACGAATCGCGGCGAAAAGATCGGCGGAAATAGGAAAGTCTTAAGAGACTATAGACGGGCCTGGGTCTGAGAAGCAAAGGGCCTGCCAAGGAAGCAGCGGTGAGTAGGGAGAGATGATCAAACTTGACGCGCGGGTGAAAGCACGGCAGAACGGGAAAGACAGTATAGGCAAGCAAGAGAAGCGCATTGCAGCCTGCATGAAGGAAAGGGAACAAAATAGCACACAGCGTGGCCGAGAGACAGGAAGGAAAAAAGCGAGGGGAAAAAAAGGGCAGCAGCAGGGAGGAGCAAGCGGAGAAACACGGCGAAGCGCCTGATTTTTGTCGAGCTGCATTCTTGCGACTTGGCGGCGAAGCAGCAAGGACCAAAGAGTGGTACAGGGGGGAAGGAGGAGACGATGTTCGGAGGGGCTAGACGAGGGATGAGGGATGGACAGTGCGGTCGCGTCGCGGGGCGCGAACGGGGACAGGGAGGAGAACGACACGGGTAAAAACGCCCCACAGGCAGAAAGTGCACGGACAAGACAACAAAGGTTTTTAACGAGTGAAGCAATGGCAATGCTACGAAAAGAGAGACTTTTTTGGACAAGGATACAGCGAAATGGGCGGCGGCATGCTTTTGGAATCCGGACACATCGGTAAAGTTACGTGGCAGGGCCGCGGAAACGAGGCGAGGCAGCTGAAGTTTGAAGGACCGGGCCTTAGAGACATTTTGTTGCACTTGACCGGGAAGGGGGGTGAAGGGAAGAGGTTTTTTTGCGGCAGAATCCCTGAAGATGAGGAGGGTCTTGGACGCCTAGAAGAGAAAATCGGTGAAGAGAAGTAACACAAATGAGACACACAGGACACGACGGCGCAATGAGCGGCACGCGCGGCCGGCAGCATGGGCGCAGCAGCAAGCACGGACAAAGAGCAAGGAGAGAAGGACTGTTGGTTTGGGCGTGGAAAGGGGACGAAACTTGGCAACGAAGAAGGAAAAAAAAAAGGAGACGATGACGAGGGATGGCGGGGAGGACTGTGAAAGTCGGGGGTTCTGGGCCGAAGGAAAAACGCCGAAGAAATTGACATTGCGACATAGAAAAAAGGCACGGGGAGACCAAAGGTTTGGCGCAGGCTCGAAAGACGAATGAAACAAGGAAAACAACGGACCCGAAAGGGGGACCAGAACTTTTGTGGCGATGTGATTGCGTAGGACAAAGCAGGCGAAACGCGGCCGTGCGTCCGGTGAGAAGAGCAGCGGGAAAGGAGCGGCATATGAGGCTTGAAGGCTAGGAAAGGACGCTTAGCGGGTGAAGGACGGTGAGACACGAGAAACACCAAAGGAACAGAGGACGAGCGGAAGAAGATGACGCAGCTTGCATTGCGTGTTAGAGAAACTGCGACCCGTGGAGAATGGAGACACAAATCATACCAACAGGTTTAGGTTTATTAGGCAGGACCCAAGACAGCGGGAACAGAGAGAGGAGGAACAGGACAGGGGTAGGGCCGACCAGCAATAAGAGGTTAAGGCAGGAAAGTAGGAAAGGCAAAACCCGGTTCGCGCATAGCGCAGCCGACGGAGGCTCCAACGGCCGTGTGGAAACACGAGTGGGCACAAAGGCATGAAAGGCGTAAGTGAGAAGCGTGGGACCGCGAACAACAGGCACAAGAAGAAGAGACACGAGGAAAGAGATGGGCTGATATTAGACGCCGTTAGGCGGAAGAAACAGTGAAAGCTAGGGCGATGAAACGAAAGCATGGAAACGCACGGAGGATTGGGAGAAAGGAGCACGAAAGGCGGTAAAGCCGAAAACTGACGGACGGAAGAAGAGGCAGAGAAGAGGCCATCGTGCGAAAGGACACGTGGACAAGGGGAGGATGGGGAAGAGAATTTGGTGCCTGCGCGCGCTGCCGGACACGATGGTGCTTTTGGACAGTGGGGAGGAGGAACAAGCACGGAGAAGTAGTTGTTTGCCAAAGCTATTCAAAAACACGTTGGAAGGCACCGGCGCGCACGCAGAAAACGGAAGAGTCGAGCATGACAAGCGCGTCGAGGATGCCTTATAAGCTTCGCGCGGGGATTTTTGGTAGTTGGGGTGGGACCGCTTACAATCTGCCACGAATTTGCCTTTGAAGCTGGCGGTGGTTAACGGGGGACGGTGAAACCGAGCTGCAGCGCGGAAAGAAGCAATTGCTCGCTCGACGAGGAGACGCGCAATGATGAAGATCAGCGAGGAATTGGTGTTGAGTTTTCCAAGAGACAAACAGTTGCGGATGCGTGGCGCGGGACGAGACCAAACGACGAAAGGTACGCAGGAAGACCAGGGATGATAGGGAAGCGGAAGACATCACAGGAAAGGAGAGGACGCGCGCGTAACGAGAAGGGGGCGAGAGGAGATGAGCAGAAGGGGATAGTAGTGACCGAGTAAAGCACGAAGGAAAAAATAGAGCTGCGCAGCGTTTGCCGTCGACGCTTCAACTTTGCTTTGACAGCGCGCAGGCAAGCTTGCGAGAGGATACGGGGAAAAGAAGGGCGTAAACTGTCTGCTGCAGTTATCGATCCGCTGTTGGTCGAGTAAAAACAGGGAGGAAAGACCACTTTGCGGTCTCACGTTAGCTGATTACAAAAAATGCTGCTGAAGACCGGCAGTCAGGACACAGTTGCGCAGTTGGGGAACTCGACGGCAAAAAGAAAAAGAAAAGAACCTTCGAAGCGACGATGGAAAGGTTACGTCAGAAAGGCAGAAAGGAGATTTGTTTGCCTGGCTTGAAGATTAGCGAAAAAAGATAAATTTATTTTTTTAAAGATCACACTTGATCATCTTAAGTAACGCGAAGAAAACAGATGAAGGTCCAAAACAAAGCCGAAAGAAGGGGAAAGAAGGGGTTAGGAGGCCAAGAAAGCCTGGAAGAAATTGGAGGAAGGCAAACAGGTTTGATGGCTTTAAAAACAGTGAAACAACGGAAATATGATGGAAAGTCATAATCAATCTTTAATTTCTTATATTTATTTTACTGTTTTATTAATTTTTTACTTTTCATAAATTAAAAAAGATTTCGGTTAAAATATTTAAAAAGATTTTAGTTAGAATATTAAAAAATTTTAAGTAAATAAAGGAAGTCAAACTTAAAAAAGGAGAAAAATTTAAGAATGAAGATTACGAATTAAATAATAAAATTCAGCGTAAGAGAAATGAAAAGAACAAATTTTTTTTATCAAATTTTTTAAAAAATTAATGTTAATTAAAATTTGATAATTTTATTTTTTTGAACTCTTGTTTCTTTTGCTAAATTATTTTATTTTATTTATTTATTTATTTTATTTGTTGCATTTTTAAATACGCTTTTTACTGTTATTTTCGCCTTTTTTATTTTTTTTTTATTTTAAGAAAACACAGGTTTTTTAAAAATTTTTTCGCTATTTTTTTTAATGCTAAATTTTATACTGATCCCTTTTTTTTAGTTTTTCTACTCTTTTTTAAAAAGCGTCACTCAAAGGGTATTTTTTTAAGTTTAAGTTTTGTAAGTTTAGCAGTTTAAGTTTTTTATTAAAATTTAAAATTTATTAGCAAAATACTTTTGCTTTTAAAGCTTCAGTTGCTTCATTTTTTTCTTCGTTTTTTCTTCCTTCTTTTTTCTTAGCTTTTATATGTCATTTTTTCTCCTTGTAAAAAAAAAGTTTTTTTTTTGTTTTTTTTCGTTTCTCTTGTTCCACTCTTTGTCTTTCTTTTATTTTGTTTTATTTACTTCTTCCTCCGTTAATTGCTTGCTCTCTACTTCCTTCTTCCGCGTTCTTGCTGCCCTCTTCCGCGACGAAAGCGAAGCTGCATTCTCGACCCTTTCGATTTTTTTCTCGCAAAGCATTGCCTCTCAGTTTTTTCCATGCCGTTTTTTTTCGTGTTTTGCCTCGCCCTCTGTGCTCGCCTCTTGGCACCGCGCTGCGGTGTTACTTTGTGTAGCTTTGTGTTGCTTGAGCCCGCACGCTTTTGCTGTGAGCGTCCTTTCTGTGTGCCTTTTTTTTGCGGCGTGTCCTTTGCTGAGTGTTCGCGTGCCAGTGGTCTTCTGCGGCTGGTGCGCGTCTTGTGCTTTTGTGCTTTTGTGCTTTTTTGCGTTGCGCGATGTTGCTGGAGGCGTCATTCCTTCGCCCTTGGCGTTCGTTGGCGATGCTTCTGCTGTGCACATCGCCAAGCGCACTGCTTGCCGCTGTTGTTGTTTCTGGCTGTGTGTCCTTCTGGCCTTTTGTTGTCCTCTTCCTATTTTTTCTGTGCGATCACCTTGCGGCGTCCTGCAGTGTATGTTGCTGATCTCGTTGGCTTCCCTTCCTGCTGTTGTTTTTCCTTGGTCGTCTTGGCGTGCTGTCGTGCACTCTTCCTTTTGGTCTTTTTCCGAGTGTTGTTGCCACGCGCTCCCTGCTGTGCGCTTTCGTTGTTCGCAATTCGAGCAGCGCGTCGTTCCGCTGCTGTGTCTTTTGCGTTGGCTTGTTCATGCTAGTCTTCTGTCAATCTTCGATCCCTCCTTGTTCCCTGTCTGCAAGCTTCGAAAAGCTTTTTCTGCGGTAAGTGTAGTTTCCCCCCTGTTGAATCGCGTGCCTTCCGGCAACTTGCCTGTGTTCCCTCCTCAAAGCGACCTTCTTTCTGCGCTTGCCACGTTCAATTGCGTCAAGTGCGTCGTCAAGTGCTTGATTGTGCGGCTGCGGCTGCGACTGTCAGCGCAGCTGTGTGCAGTGTCCGTGCACTTGCCGTGTTTCCGCTGTTGGGCGAGTTGCTGCATGTTTCTCCTGTTGCGGTGTGTCTCCATTTTCCGTTCTCGTAGACGCAGTGGCCGCTTGTGTCGTGCATTCGTGTTTGATCTGCTGCTTGCACTTCTTCTGTGGATGCTTCCCCGTTGTTTTCCCCGGCTGTTTGTCCATGTCCTTTGTTGCCCTGCCTCGTGTTCGGCTCTTGTGCGCCGCGCCGGCGTGCTTCTTCTTTCTCTCTTTCCCTTCGTTGCGCAGTGTCGATGTAGTTTGCCATTGCTTCCAGAGCGCGCTTTGTGTCTTCGTTTCCTTTGCACAGCACTTCGCCCAGGCGGCCCCCCACGGTTGTTGCTGTGTGTTTGGCCGTCCGGGGCCTTCAGGGCGCAGAGTGCCGTCACCTGCTGCCTTTTGTGGTTTATGAGTTCTTTCAAAGTTTGCATGTGTTTGAGCGAGCCTTGCGTGAGTGTCTGCCCCTGTTCCGCCTTGTCTATCCTTGCCAGTGCTGCGTCCGCTGCCCATTCCAGAGTGGCTTTAGTGCCGTCTGTGCCTATTTTCCACGGCCCGCATGTGACATTACCTTGAGCGTTTCCCTGTCGGCTGTACTGTGCTTTGTCTGTGAGGCCGCATTCGCATGATCGTGCGCAGTTGCCTCTCTGTCTACCAGCGCTTCTTGTCCCATTCTTGCCGCTGCTTGAGGTAGCTGCAAGTCCTGCGTTCCAAGTGAGTCGTTTTCGCTGCACTTCTGTGCACCTTCGTAACTCCTTGGTTCGTAGCTTTGAATCTGTTTCCACAACGCACAAATTGCCTTCCTTTTTGTAGCTGTAAAGCTTGAGCACACAGTCGTCGATGCTCTTCACGTATGCCTGCGCATGCAAAGTGAGCTGCCCTTGCGCGACACTCACCACTTCGCGTGTTGCGTTGAGCGCTGCGAGCCCCTCGATGGCGAGTGCGATTGCCTCCAACGTGTCCCTGTCCTCTCGCGCCGAGTCGCCCGCCAGTGTGCGTGCCGTGCGTGCTGTTGCCAATGCCTTGCTGATATTCTCCCCCTCCACGATCTCGTCCAGTGGCTTTGGCCAACCTCCTTCCTCCACTGCTGTGCCAAACTCCTTCTTAACTGCTGCTGCTAGCGCGCACATTTTCCCCACGCTCGCCTCGAGCACTGGGTGCTTGTCAGCCGAGTCCGCCATCGCCCCGCAGGCCGTGCTCCACAAAAGCGCTGTCACCAGCGCCATTGCTTGCAAAAACTTCATTTGCACTACCAAAGCACCTCCGCAACATAGCTGGTTGCCATTCCCCGACTCCCCCTCGCACGCCCCTCCCCGCGACCTCGCGCGCCAACGACGCCCATGCTCTCAAGCAAGCGAGTAGTCCCCGGCGCCGTCTCTCTTTACGCCGCTTCCCAAGCCCGTGTCAACGCTGGTGCCAACCCGCTACCGAGCAGCTGTCCGCCTCGCTTGCGTCCCCCGTAAGCAGCTGGCAACTGTCCGCTCCTTTCCCGACACCCTTCCCTGTTGGGTGTGCTCTCCTCGCTCGCCCTCTTCGCCTTTTTTCCAGTTTCCCCTGCTTGCTCCCTCTGTTCGAAGGACTGCGCTCGTGTGTGTGTTGCCGCAACCTCGCCTGTACGTCATTCGATTCTCGGTCCCCCCGGTGTCTAACCCTCTCGCGGCGCCCTTCACGCACCCAATGCCACACACGGCCGCTCCGTCGTCTCTCCTTCCTGCTCTTTCCCGCTGTTCCCCCAACTCCGATGACCCTCTGCTCAGCGTCGGAGCCTTGGCGATGCGCGAGTCGCACGGCGGCCATTTGGTCTGTTCCACGGCACCCGCCGCTGGGCCGCTGTTCCCAGTTCTAAGCCTGACGCAGGTCTCGTTAGCTTCTGCCTGCGCGCACTGCTTTTCCGCTGCCTTTTGCCGTGCTCGCAAGCCCCCTCAACGCCGCACCGCGACCCCACGTCGTTTCCCCACATCGTGTTCTTTGTTCACGTCGCCGCATCGCAGTGCGCGGCGAAGTGGACCGCTGCCGATCAAGGTGCATTTGTTTAGCGCCGTGCCGCTGTCAGCCCCGCTTGCGGCGCGCGAACGCACGGCTCATCTCGCCCATCCCTCCGCTGGTCCGCGTTGTTCGCTCCGGTTGCTAAAGACCGCAGCGTGCACTGCGCGGGCGCCACCGCCGCGACAAATGCGCTTGTGCTTAGTCATCCGATTCCTTCCCCTTTCCAGCCGCGGCCTTCTCCCGAGCCATTTCTTTCTCCGCGCGCCATGCGCTGCTGGTCTCCCTCGCCGCATGTGTCTGCCCAGGAATCGCGTCACGAGAGCGTTGCGACCAGGCGGTGGCGGTGACGTCCGGCATCGCCTGTCTCCTGTGTCTTTCGCCGCCTCGGCACGCTCGGCCCAGCCGGCTCTGGGAAGGCCGCCAGCGGAGTTCGCTGTGACCTGCAGCTGAGTGGACCAAGGACGGTGTGTTCGTGCCCAGTCTGGATGCGGAATTTTCTGTCCAGCGGCCGACCTACCCTCCTCTGCGCCAGTTTGCGCGGTCGCAGGCCGACTGGAACGCTGCGCGCGCGGGACGCGGCGAGGGAAGTCGCGCGAGCGACGGCCGGGAGGGCATCCCCGGCCCAGTAGAAACCGGTCTCCACTTCGCAAAGGACGCACGGCGGGCCTGCAGTCGCCGGGTCGTTGGAAGCAGCCCCGGGCACAGCGTGCCGCCACCACGGACAGGGCGCACTCCGCGAGCCGTCGAGCGCGAACGCAACCGTGAAGGCGCAGGTGCACACGACCTGGCACGGGAGTGCGTCGGAGAGCATTGCGGTGGCACAGCGAAGCGCTGTCCGCACCCACACGGTCTTCTTCGCAACTAAGCGAGCAAGGCACGCGGTGTGCGCGGGACAGCAAACGCTGAGGCGGCGCATGGCACTCCGCGCTAGAGTCCGCGGGTGCAGCACGTGGCCTCTTAGAGGACGTGCGCCGGAGAATAGGCGGATGAGGGGCGAGAAGCACGCAAGCTTTAGCGAGCCGGCCGTGCGAGTGGACAAGGGGCGAGGCAGGGATAGCGGGGCGCATAGAGAAAACCTCCTGGGATTGGGAAGGAAACATGACGGCAAGCGAAGATGAGAAGCAGAAGACAAAACGCCTTCTGGCTGTGATGCCGGATCTGCCGCCGATGTTGCGCAGGAGAGGCTGAAGGCAGATGACGAAGTTACATGAACGCGGGAGAGCAAAGGGGTGTGGTAGTGGGCACTGCGAGCTGAGTGCCACGCCGCGTGGCGCCGATGAGCGAGGGAGGCATTGAGTGCGGAGTTCGTTGAGCAGAAAGAGGATAAGGGCGTGCGACTGACCGCCGCGAGAGACGCGCCGAGGGTCTAGAGGAGACCGGATGAGAGAAGGATAAGGATCGGACTCGTTCCCACATGCCCAGGAAAAAACGCATGCCAAAGGTGCCAGAAACCGAGACAGCGCGCCGAGGGGGACGATGGAGGAACCGCAACCAGGGGAGCAGAGAGCGCATCGGTCAGGAGCTGGCGCGGTTGCTGAACGAGCGCGGGCACAAGGGAAGAGGGGCAAACGTCCGCTCTCTGAAAGCAGCCCGCGTGGATATGACGGCGGAACAAGACTGCTTGCGACCTCGGCGGGACCGCGTGGCAAGGCCGAGAGCACGGAGGGGAGCAGCTCAGCGAGGGCAATGTTGTTCTACCAGAAGGGAAAGCAAAGGGCACACGGCCAGCGGGATTGCCGTGGGAGTTAAGCTTTATCTTGGCAGACCCTTTTCGCAGAGAAGACGCCGAAGATGTGTCCGTGGACGAAAAGCGCCGGGACGCAAAACGAGGGACGAAGAGACAGGGCAGTAGAAACGGGTGAGAGGTACGGCGCGGACACGGATAAGCAGCTGGGAAGCCCTTGAGCCAACGCGCTTGCGGACGAGTTCGAGCGCCGTGAGACACGAAGCCGGGGAAGTGTGGAACGAAGATGAGTGGAGAGGCGTGTGCAAAACGATGCGCAAGAGAATTGCGACGGTCAGGGACAGCGGAGCAGCAGGGGACGTTTTGTGGACGTCGGAGAGACAAAAGAAGGGGTGGAAATGAGGGCGCGGATAATTGCCCCGGGTGGACTGCGAAAGCATTGGGGAGGAGGGATTTTGGTTACCTGTTGAGGGAAAAGAGGCCTGGGTGTACTCGCGCCAAAAAAGCCGGGCGCAGACAGGGGCACGCGGGTTGTGAAGAACCAGCTTTGACGCGAGCAGCGGCGCGAACAGGCAGGGAAGGACCCCGCGGCATGGCACGTTCGTTGAGGTGCGCCAGCGGGGAAGCCGGTTAGGGGTCGACGCATGGTGACATTTGACAGGGGCGCCGGAACTAGGTGGGGGAAAGCGCCGGGGAGCGAGGGAGAGCCGAGGGTAAGGGAAAGGGAAAGGGATGACATACGGGAAGGACATCGCACAGGGACGAAAGACATTTGGGAACGGTAGGGAAAGTAACGAATACGGTGCGACCAAGCGAAAGGAGGGACCGGGCAAGTGCAGGGGGCGCAGCTGTGGGAACGGGGTTGGCCTGCCTTGTTGTTGGCACCTCGGAGCGGCAGCCGTGCAGCGCACGGAGCACGACGTGTGAAAGGGGACTTGTTTTGATCAAGGTAGAGTTTGGCAGGGAGTGCGAGAGTAGCGCGCAGACGGGAAGTTGGCGGGCGCATGCGAAAGAAGGCTTGGTGCGCTGTGTTTTTGAGCGGACAAGATACGAGGCGGGAGGACAGGGACACCTCCCGCTTTTTTGAGTCAGGGCTAGAACGGCTTCGAGAGAAGGGCGTGAAGCGACATTCCTGAGGAGGGCGCTGCGGAAGTAGCGGAAAGGGTAGGGGAAGGGTTTTGAAAGTCTTTCCTGGGATTGAGGGGAAGGGGCGGACGGGACGGTGGCGGACAGCGCAGACTTGGCGGCGAGAACGGTGGTGCCGGTGCAGCGAACCGAAGGGACTGTGAAACAGGAAATGGAGAGCCAAGGAACTAGGGCTTTTGCGCTTGTGTGGTTTGTGGTTTCGTGGTGGCGCGGTAAGGATGAGGTAGAGGGAGGGAAAAGGGAAACACCGTTAAAGAAAGAGGGAATAGGGAAAGAAATCTTGGCAAAGATGGACCACGAAGCGCAGCGCGACGGCACAGCGATTTTGCAACGGGGCGCGGAGGGTGTGAGCCACTTAGGGCGCCAGCGGTTCACGGGCAGACATGTGAGGGGAAAGAAAGGTGCCGAAGGTGGTGAGAAGCAGGTGTGCCGGAAAGCAGGAAGAACGGTGGGAAGGGTGGACTGCGAGAAAGGAACAGGGTCGGAAGGAGAGACAGGTGGGCAAGAGGAAGGAGGAAAGGAGAAGAGATATGGAGGGAGGACGACACGCGAAGAGCGTGCGACAAGTGGGAGCAGCAAGAGATGCGAAGTTGTCGGGAAACAGGGAAAACGCCGGATAAACAGCAGGAGAAAGCGCGGAGAGGAAGAGTTGAGAAAAGCGTTTTTCTTTGAGCAGGGAGTCAGAAGTGGTTGACGGTGAGTTGGTGCCGAAGTCGCCGAAGGGCATTTTTAGCGGAGAGGAGATGGGAAGCACCGGGACGCGGGGAAAAAAGGCACCGCGGGGGAGGAACACACAGGCGACGTGAGGAAGGGGAGCTTTTTGCAATGCATGTGTTCGCTGTCTGGAACTTTTTGGAGCGAGCAGCGAGGACAGGCCAACCGAGCGTGCCGCGGAGACGGGCATCAGGGTGCGCGGCAAAAGCACGGCCTCAAAGGGGCCTGCGTTTTTCCGAGAGAGGGAGCCAGGAAGCAAAAACGCGGGCATGGGAGAATGCACGCTTCGACAGGGGAAAGCGCAGCAGGAAGTTGAGACAACTGGAGAACGGGGAGCAAAGGTGAACAGGGAAGGGAGGCCGGTAACTTTTGTTTGGAGTTTGCGGAATCGCGGAAGGCCGCAGGAGGTTGAGGAAAACAGGTGAGCAGGAAGGAGGACAGTGGAGCCTTACCGGGGGAGCAGCAAGTTGACGCCGGACTCGCGGACCAGTGAAACCGGAGGGAGCGATGAGCGCAAAAAAGAGGCCAGGCGCCAGGAGGAAGCCATATAAGGCACCGTGCATTAGGCGAGCAGGAAGATTGGGGCGGTGGAAGCTCGTGGGGCTGAAAGCCGGGCACGGGCAGTGGCCATAAGAAGGGACAAGTGCGAAATGAGACGGCATGACAGGACGCAGCGTTTTTCCAGTGGGCTCGCGTTCGATTGCCACGGCGCCGACGACGCAAGGGATGGCAGGATCGAGGCAACGCTGAGCGGTGGGACAAGGGAAAGAAAGAGCGTAGGGCACGGGGGAAGAAACAGTGGGCGAGACCAGGAAGAGAAGTGACGGGCGATGAGCAGGCGTCTGTTAGACATTGTCGCGCATATGCTTGATGTTGGGAACAGTGAGGGGGTTTTGTGTGCACAACAGGCGGGAGAGCGGCGGGGCATGCGACGAAAGCGAGTTGTGAGCACGCGCTTGCCGCAGAGAGGCACAAGAGGCCAGATGGAAATCCGTGGGACTTTGTTTGAGCCAGCGAGGCATGGGAGCAGTAACCGAAGAAGGAGGAGGGCACGGCGAGGCATTGCGCTCGAGCCTGAGATGGCCGTTTGTCAAGAGCCTTGCGCGCACAGCGCGTGCCGGACTGGGCGAAAGAGGGGACATAGAAGCCACGCTTGTGGAAAAGAGGCCGGCCAGAGCCGAGGGGAGGGAGTGATTGGGCAGAAGCGAGCAACAGACGAGGCAGTCTTGCGTTTGGCGTGCCGGAGAGGCGTGGAGTAGGGAGCGTTGACGGAGGAGGGGAGGTAAAGCGATAATGGAACGCGCTGCGGGGAAGAGCAGGGAACAAGAAAGGGACAACCACAGAACGAAGGACCACTTGCAGACGCACGCGACGACAGCGGATGAGAGGACTGCACTAACAACAGAGACCGAACGGAAGGGCATAAAATGAGAGGGCCGGAGGAGGACGAAAAAGACAGAGCAATCTGTTCGTTTGGACGCAAACTAACTGATTTGGGCGAGCGAGGTGAGAGCGAACGAGGAGGCGGGGAAGGATGGCGGAATGCTATGAATCGGCATGGGGGCTAAAAAGATGGAAGGGCACGCTGGCGAACGACGTTTCGGTGGCACGCCTGGAAGAGGGGAAAGCGCGGTGTGCAGAAGGAACTTTGAAAAGAAGCAGAAGAGGTGGTTTTCGCGCAGGAGGACGTGGGGCCCGAAAAGGCGGCCCATGGACCAGGCAGGACTAGGGGCAGAGGGATAGGCAGGACGGCCGTGGTTTGGTGGTAGAGTGGAGCAACATTTGCGGCATGAGGGGAGGAGAGCGGAGGACGTTTGGCGGAACAAGACAGAGTGGGAATGCGCGTGAACAAAAGGACATCGACAGGACGGGGAGAAACAGGGCGGACACAGGAGCGATGGGCCCCAGGCGAAGAGAAGGAGAGGCTACGAAGCAGAATAAAGGAAATTGCGCAGGAGGAAAGCGGAGAGTGGAGGAAAAACGGACAACCGGCAGGACCGCCGAGAAGGAGGAGAACGGAAGAGAAGGACGGCCGAGGCACAGAAAAATGAGACGCCACACCATCAAGGCACACGAATCGCGGCGAAAAGATCGGCGGAAATAGGAAAGTCTTAAGAGACTATAGACGGGCCTGGGTCTGAGAAGCAGAAGGGCCTGCCAAGGAAGCAGCGGTGAGTAGGGAGAGATGATCAAACTTGACGCGCGGGTGAAAGCACGGCACAACGGGAAAGACAGTACTAGGCAAGCAAGAGAAGCGCATTGCAGCCTGCATGAAGGAAAGGGAAGCAAAATAGCACACAGCGTGGCCGAGAGACAGGAAGGAAAAAAGCGAGGGGAAAAAAAGGGCGCAGCAGGGAGGAGCAAAAGAGAAACACGGCGAAGCGCCTGATTTTTGTCGAGCTGCATTCTTGCGACTTGGCGGCGAAGCAGCAAGGACAAAAGAGTGGTACAAGGGGAAAGGAGAGGACGATGTTCGGGCGGGCTAGACGAGGGATGAGGGATGGACAGTGCGGTCGCGTCGCGGGGCGCGAACGGGGACAGGGAGGGGAACGACACGGGTAAAAACGCCCCAAAGGCAGAAAGTGGCACGGACAAGACAGCAAAGGTTTTTAACGAGTGAAGCAATGGCAATGCTACGAAAAGAGAGACTTTTTTGGACAAGGATACAGCGAAATGGGCGGCGGCATGCTTTTGGAATCCGGACACATCGGTAAAGTTACGTGGCAGAGGCGCGGAAACGAGGGCAAGGACCATGAAATTTGAAGGACCGGGCCTTAGAGACATTTTGTTGCACTTGACCGGGAAGGGGGGGTGAAGGGAAGAGGTTTTTTTGCGGCAGAATCCCTGAAGATGAGGAGGGTCTTGGACGCCTAGAAGAGAAAATCGGTGAAGAGAAATAACACGCATGAGAACACACAGGACACGACGGCGAAATGCGCGGCACGCGCGGCCGGCGCATGGGCGCAGCAGCAAGCACGGACAAAGAGCAAGGAGAGAAGGACTGTTGGTTTGGTCGTGGAAAGGGGACGAAACTTGGCAACGAAGAAGGAAAAAAAAAAGGAGACGATGACGAGGGATGGCGGGGAGGACTGTGAAAGTCGGGGGTTCTGGGCCGAAGGAAAAACGCCGAAGACATTGACATTGCGACATAGAAAAAAGGCACGGGGAGACCAAAGGTTTGGCGCAGGCTCGAAAGACGAATGAAACAAGGAAAACAACGGACCCGAAAGGGGGACCAGAACTTTTGTGGCGATGTGATTGCGTAGGACAAAGCAGGCGAAACGCGGCCGTGCGTCCGGTGAGAAGAGCAGCGGGAAAGGAGCGGCATATGAGGCTTGAAGGCTAGGAAAGGACGCTTAGCGGGTGAAGGACGGTGAGACACGAGAAACACCAAAGGAACAGAGGACGAGCGGAAGAAGATGACGCAGCTTGCATTGCGTGTTAGAGAAACTGCGACCCGTGGAGAATGGAGACACAAATCATACCAACAGGTTTAGGTTTATTAGGCAGGACCCCAAGACAGCGGGAACAGAGAGAGGAGGAACAGGACAGGGGTAGGGCCGACCAGCAATAAGAGGTTAAGGCAGGAAAGTAGGAAAGGCAAAACCCGGTTCGCGCATAGCGCAGCCGACGGAGGCTCCAACGGCCGTGTGGAAACACGAGTGGGCACAAAGGCATGAAAGGCGTAAGTGAGAAGCGTGGGACCGCGAACAACAAGCACAAGAAGAAGAGACACGAGGAAAGAGATGGGCTGATATTAGACGCCGTTAGGCGGAAGAAACAGTGAAAGCTAGGGCGATGAAACGAAAGCATGGAAACGCACGGAGGATTGGGAGAAAGGAGCACGACAGGCGGTAAAGCCGAAAACTGACGGACGGAAGAAGAGGCAGAGAAGAGGCCATCGTGCGAAAGGACACGTGGACAAGGGGAGGATGGGGAAGAGAATTTGGTGCCTGCGCGCGCTGCCGGACACGATGGTGCTTTTGGACAGTGGGGAGGAGGAACAAGCACGGAGAAGTAGTTGTTTGCCAAAGCTATTCAAAAACACGTTGGAAGGCACCGGCGCGCACGCAGAAAACGGAAGAGTCGAGCATGACAAGCACGTCGAGGATGCCTTATAAGCTTCGCGCGGGATTTTTGGTAGTTGGGGTGGGACCGCTTACAATCTGCCACGAATTTGCCTTTGAAGCTGGCGGTGGTTAACGGGGGACGGTGAAACCGAGCTGCAGCGCGGAAAGAAGCAATTGCTCGCTCGACGAGGAGACGCGCAATGATGAAGATCAGCGAGGAATTGGTGTTGAGTTTTCCAAAGACAAACAGTTGCGGATGCGTGGCGCGGGACGAGACCAAACGACGAAAGGTACGCAGGAAGACCAGGGATGATAGGGAAGCGGAAGACATCACAGGAAAGGAGAGGACGCGCGCGTAACGAGAAGGCGGCGAGAGGAGCAGAGCAGAAGGGGATAGTAGTGACCGAGTAAAGCACGAAGGAAAAAACAGAGCTGCGCAGCGTTTGCCGTCGACGCTTCAACTTTGCTTTGACAGCGCGCAGGCAAGCTTGCGAGAGGATACGGGGAAAAGAAGGGCGTAAACTGTCTGCTGCAGTTATCGATCCGCTGTTGGTCGAGTAAAAACAGGGAGGAAAGACCACTTTGCGGTCTCACGTTAGCTGATTACAAAAAATGCTGCTGAAGACCGGCAGTCAGGACACAGTTGCGCAGTTGGGGAACTCGACGGCAAAAAGAAAAAGAAAAGAACCTTCGAAGCGACGATGGAAAGGTTACGTCAGAAAGGCAGAAAGGAGATTTGTTTGCCTGGCTTGAAGATTAGCGAAAAAAGATAAATTTATTTTTTTAAAGATCACACTTGATCATCTTAAGTAACGCGAAGAAAACAGATGAAGGTCCAAAACAAAGCCGAAAGAAGGGGAAAGAAGGGGTTAGGAGGACAAGAAAGCCTGGAAGAAATTGGAGGAAAGCAAACAGGTTTGATGGCTTTAAAAACAGTGAAACAACGGAAATATGATGGAAAGTCATAATCAATCTTTAATTTCTTATATTTATTTTACTGTTTTATTAATTTTTTACTTTTCATAAATTAAAAAAGATTTCGGTTAAAATATTTAAAAAGATTTTAGTTAGAATATTAAAAAATTTTAAGTAAATAAAGGAAGTCAAACTTAAAAAAGGAGAAAAATTTAAGAATGAAGATTACGAATTAAATAATAAAATTCAGCGTAAGAGAAATGAAAAGAACAAATTTTTTTTATCAAATTTTTTTAAAAAATTAATGTTAATTAAAATTTGATAATTTTATTTTTTTGAACTCTTGTTTCTTTTTGTAAATTATTTTATTTTATTTATTTATTTTATTTTATTTGTTGCATTTTTAAATACGCTTTTTACTGTTATTTTCGCCTTTTTTATTTTTTTTTTATTTTAAGAAAACACAGGTTTTTTAAAAATTTTTTCGCTATTTTTTTTAATGCTAAATTTTATACTGATCCCTTTTTTTTAGTTTTTCTACTTTTTTTTAAAAAGCGTCACTCAAAGGGTATTTTTTTAAGTTTAAGTTTTTTAAGTTTAGCAGTTTAAGTTTTTTATTAAAATTTAAAATTTATTAGCAAAATACTTTTGCTTTTAAAGCTTCAGTTGCTTCATTTTTTTCTTCGTTTTTTCTTCCTTCTTTTTTCTTAGCTTTTATATGTCATTTTTTCTCCTTGTAAAAAAAAAGTTTTTTTTTTTTTTTTTTGTTTCTCTTGTTCCACTCTTTGTCTTTCTTTTATTTTGTTTTATTTACTTCTTCCTCCGTTAATTGCTTGCTCTCTACTTCCTTCTTCCGCGTTCTTGCTGCCCCTCTTCCGCGACGAAAGCGAAGCTGCATTCTCGACCCTTTCGATTTTTTTCTCGCAAAGCATTGCCTCTCAGTTTTTTCCATGCCGTTTTTTTTCGTGTTTTGCCTCGCCCTCTGTGCTCGCCTCTTGGCACCGCGCTGCGGTGTTACTTTGTGTAGCTTTGTGTTGCTTGAGCCCGCACGCTTTGTCTGTGAGCGTCCTTTTCTGGCTGCCTTTTTTTCGCGGCGTGTCCTTTGCTGAGTGTTCGCGTGCCAGTGGTCTTCTGCGGCTGGTGCGCGTTTTGTGCTTTTGTGCTTTTGTGCTTTTTTGCGTTGCGCGATGTTGCTTGGAGGCGTCATTGCTTCGCCCTTGGCGTTCGTTGGCGATGCTTCTGCTGTGCACATCGCCAAGCGCACTGCTTGCCGCTGTTGTTGTTTCCTGGCTGTGTGTCCTTCTGGCCTTTTGTTGTCCTCTTCCTATTTTTTCTGTGCGATCACCTTGCGGCGTCCTGCAGTGTATGTTGCTCATCTCGTTGGCTTCCCTCCTGCTGCTTGTTTTTCCTTGGTCGTCTTGGCGTGCTGTCGTGCACTCTTCCTTTTGGTCTTTTTCCGAGTGTTGTTGCCACGCGCTCCCTGCTGTGCGCTTTCGTTGTTCGCAATTCGAGCAGCGCGTCGTTCCGCTGCTGTGTCTTTTGCGTTGGCTTGTTCATGCTAGTCTTCTGTCAAGCTTCGATCCCTCCTTGTTCCCTGTCTGCAAGCTTCGAAAAGCTTTTTCTGCGGTAAGTGTAGTTTCCCCCCTGTTGAATCGCGTGCCTTCCGGCAACTTGCCTGTGTTCCCTCCTCAAAGCGACCTTCTTTCTGCGCTTGCCACGTTCAATTGCGTCAAGTGCGAGTGCGAGTGCGTCAAGTGCGTCGTCAAGTGCTTGATTGTGCGGTGCGGCTGCGGCTGCGACTGTCAGCGCAGCGCTGTGCAGTCCGTGCACTTGCCGTGTTTCCGCTGTTGGGCGAGTTGCTGCATTTTTCCCCTGTTGCGGTGTGTCTCCATTTTCCGTTCTCGTAGACGCAGTGGCCGCTTGTGTCTTGCATTCGTGTTTGTTCTGCTGCTTGCACTTCTTCTGTGGATGCTTCCCCGTTGTGTGCGCCGGCTGTTTGTCTATGTCCTTTGTTGCCCTGTTTCGTGTTCGGCTCTTGTGCGCCGCGCCGGCGTGCTTCTTCTTTCTCTCTTTCCCTTCGTTGCGCAGTGTCGATGTAGTTTGCCATTGCTTCCAGAGCGCGCTTTGTGTCTTCGTTTCCTTTGCACAGCACTTCGCCCAGGCGGTCCTCCCATGTTTGTGCCGTGTGTGTTTGGCCGTCCGATGCCTTCAGGGCGCAGAGTGCCTTCATTGCTGCTGTTTTGTGGTTTATGAGTTCTTTCAAAGTTTGCATGTGTCTGAGCGAGCCTTGCGTGAGTGTCTGCCCCTGTTCCGCCTTGTCTATCCTGCCTCTGCTGTCCGCTGCCCATTCAGAGTGGCTTAGTGCCGTCTGTGCCTATTTTCCACGGCCCGCATGTGACAGTTCCTCGATCGTTTCCCTCTGTGCTGTACCGTGCTTTCTCTGTGAGGCCGCATGCGCATGAGCCTCCGCACGTTCGCCTTCGTCTACCAGCGCTTCTTGTCCCATGCTTGCCGCTGCTTTGAGTGTAGCTGCAAGTCCATCCGTTCCAAGTGAGTTGTTTTCGCTGCACTTCTGTGCACCTTCGTAAGTCTTTTGGTTCGTAGCGTGCGAAGCGCTTTGCACAACGCACAAATTGTTTTCCTTTTTGTAGCTGTAAAGCTTGAGCACGCAGTCGTCGATGCTCTTCACGTATGCCTGCGCATGCAAAGTGAGCTGCCCTTGCGCGACACGCACCACTTCGCGTGTTGCGTTGAGCGCTGCGAGCCCCTCGATGGCGAGTGCGATTGCCTCCAACGTGTCCCTGTCCTCTCGCGCCGAGTCGCCCGCCAGTGTGCGTGCCGTGCGTGCTGTTGCCAATGCCTTGCTGATATTCTCCCCCTCCACGATCTCGTCCAGTGGCTTTGGCCAACCTCCTTCCTCCACTGCTGTGCCACACTCCTTCTTAACTGCTGCTGCTAGCGCGCACATTTTCCCCACGCGCGCCTCGAGCACTGGGTGCTTGTCAGCCGAGTCCGCCATGCCCCCGCAGGCCGTGCTCCACAAAAGCGCTGTCACCAGCGCCATTGCTTGCAAAAACTTCATTTGCACTACCAAAGCACCTCCGCAACATAGCTGGTTGCCATTCCCCGACTCCCCCTCGCACGCCCCTCCCCGCGACCTCGCGCGCCAACGACGCCCATGCTCTCAAGCAAGCGAGTAGTCCCCGGCGCCGTCTCTCTTTACGCCGCTTCCCAAGCCCGTGTCAACGCTGGTGCCAACCCGCTACCGAGCAGCTGTCCGCCTCGCTTGCGTCCCCCGTAAGCAGCTGGCAACTGTCCGCTCCTTTCCCGACACCCTTCCCTGTTGGGTGCGCTTTCCTCGCTCGCCCTCTTCGCCTTTTTTCCAGTTTCCCCTGCTTGTTCCCTGTGCGAAGGACTGCGCTCGTGTGTGTGTTGCCGCAACCTCGCCTGTACGTCATTCGATTCTCGGTCCCCCCGGTGTCTAACCCTCTCGCGGCGCCCTTCACGCACCCAATGCCACACACGGCCGCTCCGTCGTTTCGCTTTCCTGCTCTTCCCGCGTTCCCCCAACTCCGATGACCCTCTGCTCAGCGTCGGAGCCTTGGCGATGCGCGAGTCGCACGGCGGCCATTTGGTCTGTTCCACGGCACCCGCCGCTGGGCCGCTGTTCCCAGTTCTAAGCCTGACGCAGGTCTCGTTAGCTTCTGCCTGCGCGCACTGCTTTTCCGCTGCCTTTTGCCGTGCTCGCAAGCCCCCTCAACGCCGCACCGCGACCCCACGTCGTTTCCCCACATCGTGTTCTTTGTTCACGTCGCCGCATCGCAGTGCGCGGCGAAGTGGACCGCTGCCGATCAAGGTGCATTTGTTTAGCGCCGTGCCGCTGTCAGCCCCGCTTGCGGCGCGCGAACGCACGGCTCATCTCGCCCATCCCTCCGCTGGTCCGCGTTGTTCGCTCCGGTTGCTAAAGACCGCAGCGTGCACTGCGCGGGCGCCACCGCCGCGACAAATGCGCTTGTGCTTAGTCATCCGATTCCTTCCCCTTTCCAGCCGCGGCCTTCTCCCGAGCCATTTCTTTCTCCGCGCGCCATGCGCTGCTGGTCTCCCTCGCCGCATGTGTCTGCCCAGGAATCGCGTCACGAGAGCGTTGCGACCAGGCGGTGGCGGTGACGTCCGGCATCGCCTGTCTCCTGTGTCTTTCGCCGCCTCGGCACGCTCGGCCCAGCCGGCTCTGGGAAGGCCGCCAGCGGAGTTCGCTGTGACCTGCAGCTGAGTGGACCAAGGACGGTGTGTTCGTGCCCAGTCTGGATGCGGAATTTTCTGTCCAGCGGCCGACCTACCCTCCTCTGCGCCAGTTTGCGCGGTCGCAGGCCGACTGGAACGCTGCGCGCGCGGGACGCGGCGAGGGAAGTCGCGCGAGCGACGGCCGGGAGGGCATCCCCGGCCCAGTAGAAACCGGTCTCCACTTCGCAAAGGACGCACGGCGGGCCTGCAGTCGCCGGGTCGTTGGAAGCAGCCCCGGGCACAGCGTGCCGCCACCACGGACAGGGCGCACTCCGCGAGCCGTCGAGCGCGAACGCAACCGTGAAGGCGCAGGTGCACACGACCTGGCACGGGAGTGCGTCGGAGAGCATTGCGGTGGCACAGCGAAGCGCTGTCCGCACCCACACGGTCTTCTTCGCAACTAAGCGAGCAAGGCACGCGGTGCGCGCGGACAGCAAACGCTGAGGCGGCGCATGGCACTCCGCGCTAGAGTCCGCGGGTGCAGCACGTGGCCTCTTAGAGGACGTGCGCCGGAGAATAGGCGGATGAGGGGCGAGAAGCACGCAAGCTTTAGCGAGCCGGCCGTGCGAGTGGACAAGGGGCGAGGCAGGGATAGCGGGGCGCATAGAGAAAACCTCCTGGGATTGGGAAGGAAACATGACGGCAAGCGAAGATGAGAAGCAGAAGACAAAACGCCTTCTGGCTGTGATGCCGGATCTGCCGCCGATGTTGCGCAGGAGAGGCTGAAGGCAGATGACGAAGTTACATGAACGCGGGAGAGCAAAGGGGTGTGGTAGTGGGCACTGCGAGCTGAGTGCCACGCCGCGTGGCGCCGATGAGCGAGGGAGGCATTGAGTGCGGAGTTCGTTGAGCAGAAAGAGGATAAGGGCGTGCGACTGACCGCCGCGAGAGACGCGCCGAGGGTCTAGAGGAGACCGGATGAGAGAAGGATAAGGATCGGACTCGTTCCCACATGCCCAGGAAAAAACGCATGCCAAAGGTGCCAGAAACCGAGACAGCGCGCCGAGGGGGACGATGGAGGAACCGCAACCAGGGGAGCAGAGAGCGCATCGGTCAGGAGCTGGCGCGGTTGCTGAACGAGCGCGGGCACAAGGGAAGAGGGGCAAACGTCCGCTCTCTAAAAGCAGCTCGCGTGGATATGACGGCGGAACAAGACTGAATGCGACCTCGGCGGGACCGCGTGGCAAGGCCGAGAGCACGGAGGGGAGCAGCTCAGCGAGGGCAATGTTGTTCTACCAGAAGGGAAAGCAAAGGGCACACGGACAGCGGGGATGCCGTGTGAGTTAAGCTTTATCTTGGCAGACCCTTTTCGCAGAGAAGACGCCGAAGATGTGTCCGTGGACGAAAAGCGCCGGGACGCAAAACGAGGGACGAAGAGACAGGGCGGTAGAAACGGGTGAGAGGTACGGCGCGGACACGGATAAGCAGCTGGGAAGCCCTTGAGCCAACGCTGTTGCGGACGAGTTCGAGCGCCGTGAGACACGAAGCCGGGGAAGTGTGGAACGAAGATGAGTGGAGAGGCGTGTGCAAAACGATGCGCAAGAGAATTGCGACGGTCAGGGACAGCGGAGCAGCAGGGGACGTTTTGTGGACGTCGGAGAGACAAAAGAAGGGGTGGAAATGAGGGCGCGGATAATTGCCCCGGGTGGACTGCGAAAGCATTGGGGAGGAGGGATTTTGGTTACCTGTTGAGGGAAAAGAGGCCTGGGTGTACTCGCGCCAAAAAAGCCGGGCGCAGACAGGGGCACGCGGGTTGTGAAGAACCAGCTTTGACGCGAGCAGCGGCGCGGACAGGCAGGGAAGGACCCCGCGGCATGGCACGTTCGTTGAGGTGCGCCAGCGGGGAAGCCGGTTAGGGGTCGACGCATGGTGACATTTGACAGGGGCGCCGGAACTAGGTGGGGGAAAGCGCCGGGGAGCGAGGGAGAGCCGAGGGTAAGGGAAAGGGAAAGGGATGACATACGGGAAGGACATCGCACAGGGACGAAAGACATTTGGGAACGGTAGGGAAAGTAACGAATACGGTGCGACCAAGCGAAAGGAGGGACCGGGCAAGTGCAGGGGGCGCAGCTGTGGGAACGGGGTTGGCCTGCCTTGTTGTTGGCACCTCGGAGCGGCAGCCGTGCAGCGCACGGAGCACGACGTGTGAAAGGGGACTTGTTTTGATCAAGGTAGAGTTTGGCAGGGAGTGCGAGAGTAGCGCGCAGACGGGAAGTTGGCGGGCGCATGCGAAAGAAGGCTTGGTGCGCTGTGTTTTTGAGCGGACAAGATACGAGGCGGGAGGACAGGGACACCTCCCGCTTTTTTGAGTCAGGGCTAGAACGGCTTCGAGAGAAGGGCGTGAAGCGACATTCCTGAGGAGGGCGCTGCGGAAGTAGCGGAAAGGGTAGGGGAAGGGTTTTGAAAGTCTTTCCTGGGATTGAGGGGAAGGGGCGGACGGGACGGTGGCGGACAGCGCAGACTTGGCGGCGAGAACGGTGGTGCCGGTGCAGCGAACCGAAGGGACTGTGAAACAGGAAATGGAGAGCCAAGGAACTAGGGCTTTTGCGCTTGTGTGGTTTGTGGTTTCGTGGTGGCGCGGTAAGGATGAGGTAGAGGGAGGGAAAAGGGAAACACCGTTAAAGAAAGAGGGAATAGGGAAAGAAATCTTGGCAAAGATGGACCACGAAGCGCAGCGCGACGGCACAGCGATTTTGCAACGGGGCGCGGAGGGTGTGAGCCACTTAGGGCGCCAGCGGTTCACGGGCAGACATGTGAGGGGAAAGAAAGGTGCCGAAGGTGGTGAGAAGCAGGTGTGCCGGACAGCAGGAAGAACGGTGGGAAGGGTGGACTGCGAGAAAGGAACAGGGTCGGAAGGAGAGACAGGTGGGCAAGAGGAAGGAGGAAAGGAGAAGAGATATGGAGGGAGGACGACACGCGAAGAGCGTGCGACAAGTGGGAGCAGCAAGAGATGCGAAGTTGTCGGGAAACAGGGAAAACGCCGGATAAACAGCAGGAGAAAGCGCGGAGAGGAAGAGTTGAGAAAAGCGTTTTTCTTTGAGCAGGGAGTCAGAAGTGGTTGACGGTGAGTTGGTGCCGAAGTCGCCGAAGGGCATTTTTAGCGGAGAGGAGATGGGAAGCACCGGGACGCGGGGAAAAAAGGCACCGCGGGGGAGGACCACACAGGCGACGTGAGGAAGGGGAGCTTTTTGCAATGCATGTGTTCGCTGTCTGGAACTTTTTGGAGCGAGCAGCGAGGACAGGCCAACCGAGCGTGCCGCGGAGACGGGCATCAGGGTGCGCGGCAAAAGCACGGCCTCAAAGGGGCCTGCGTTTTTCCGAGAGAGGGAGCCAGGAAGCAAAAACGCGGGCATGGGAGAATGCACGCTTCGACAGGGGAAAGCGCAGCAGGAAGTTGAGACAACTGGAGAACGGGGAGCAAAGGTGAACAGGGAAGGGAGGCCGGTAACTTTTGTTTGGAGTTTGCGGAATCGCGGAAGGCCGCAGGAGGTTGAGGAAAACAGGTGAGCAGGAAGGAGGACAGTGGAGCCTTACCGGGGGAGCAGCAAGTTGACGCCGGACTCGCGGACCAGTGAAACCGGAGGGAGCGATGAACGAAGAGCATAGGAGGCGCGCCAGGAAAGGCGCTAGAAACAACAGTGCATTAGGCGAGCAGGAAGATTGGGAAGGGATCGAGCTCGTGGGGTTGAAAAACGGGCACGGGGAGTGACCGTAAGCAGGGACAAGTGCGAAATGAGACGGCATGACAGGACGCAGCGTTTTTCCAGTGGGCTCGCGTTCGATTGCCACGGCGCCGACGACGCAAGGGAGGGCAGGATCGAGGCAACGCTGAGCGGCGGGACAAGGGAGAAGAAAGAGAGTAGGGCACGGGGGAAGAAACAGTGGGCGAGACCAGGAAGAGAAGTGACGGGCGATGAGCAGGCGTCTGTTAGACATTGTCGCGCATATGCTTGATGTTGGGAACAGTGAGGGGGTTTTGTGTGCACAACAGGCGGGAGAGCGGCGGGGCATGCGACGAAAGCGAGTTGTGAGCACGCGCTTGCCGCAGAGAGGCACAACAGGCCAGATGGAAATCCGTGGGACTTTGTTTGAGCCAGCGAGGCATGGGAGCAGTAACCGAAGAAGGAGGAGGGCACGGCGAGGCATTGCACTCGAGCCTGAGATGGCCGTTTGTCAAGAGCCTTGCGCGCACAGCGCGTGCCGGACTGGAGGAACAACGGGAGAATAGATGCCACAGTTGTGGAAAAGAGGCGCGGCCAGAGCCGAGGGGAGGAAGTGATTGGGCAGCGCAGAAAGACAGACGAGGCAGTTTTGCGTTTTGGAGTGCCGGAGAGGCGTGGAGTAGGGAGCGTTGACGGAGGAGGGGAGGTAAAGCGATAATGAAAAGCAGTAGGGGGAAGAAAGACGAGGGTGGGGGACGACGAAGCAGGGGGACACTTGAAACGAGACCACTGAGCGGGGGCTGAGACGACTGCGGCGACAGGGTCGACCGAGCAGAAGGGCATGCAATGGAAGGGCCGGAGGGGGACGAAAAAGACACAGACACCTGTTCGTTTGGAAGCGAACTGCGCGGTGTGGGTCACACGAAGAGAAGGCGGACGAGGAGGCGGGGAAGGAAGGCGGAACGATACGAATCGGCATGCGGGCTAAAAAGATGAAAGGGCAGCCTCAAGGACGACGTTTCAGTGGCACGCCTGGAGGAGGAGAAAAAGCGGTGTGCAAAAGGAACATTGAAAAGAAAGAGAGGAGGTGGTTTTCACGCAAGAGGACGTGGGGCGCGAAAAAGCAACCCTGGGACAGGGCAGGACTAGGGGAAACGAGAAGGGGAGGACGACCGTGGTTTGGTGGGGGAGTGGACAGAGCTTTGCGGCCAGGGAAGAGAAGCATGAAGGGAGGTTGACGGAAAGAGCAAAGTGGGAATGCGCGTGTCCAGAAGGGGAATCAAGCGGAAGCGAGGCCACCGCCGCAGGTGCGGACGGAGGGGAGGACAGAATAGAAGCAGCGCAGAGGCAACAGCGAAAAAACGAAATTGCGCAGGACAAGAAACGAGGCGTGAAGGAACGACGGAGCAGAGGAAGGGCCGACGAAAGGTGAGGAAAGGGAAGAGAGGGAAGACCCGGGCGGGGAGGAATGAAGCGCCACGACATCAAGCACTGGGCAAAGCGATGAAAAGATCGGCGGAAGAAAAAAAGTCATAGGAGAGATGACCGAGCCTTGGTCTGAGAAGCAGAAAGGCCTGCCAAGGAAGCAGCGGTGAGTAGGGAGAGATGATCAAACTTGACGCGAGGGTGGAAACGCGGGCGAACCCGTGAGAGACGCTACTAAGCAGGCGAGAGTAGCGCATTGCAGCCTGCGTGAAGGAAAGGGACGAGGCTTGGCACAGAACGTGGCCGAGATAAAGGGAGGAGAAAGGAGGCGGGGAGGAGAGGGCACAGCAGGGAGGAACGGCGGAGCGACTGATTTTTGCCGAGCTGCATTTTCGCGACTTGGCAGCGGAGAAGCAAGGACAAAAGAGTAGAAAACAGGGGAAGAAAGGGCGGAGACTGTTCGGGTGGCTAAGACGAGGGATGACGAATAGACAGTGCGGTCGAGTCGCGGGGAACGAAAGGGAAAAAGGCGGGAAATAACAGGTGGAGACGACCCGCAGAAAGAAAGTGGAAAGAACAGGGCAGCAAAGTTTTTTGATGAATGAAGGCAAAGCCGTGCCTGCGAAAAGAGCGACTTTTTTGGAGCAGGTTACAGCGCAGTGGAAAGAGCTGTGCTTTTGGGATCCGGACGGAGAGGTAAAGTTGCGTGGCGCGAAGCTCACAAGCAGAACATGAAATTTGAAGGAACGGTACTTAGAGAGCTTTTGTTGCACTTGACCGGGGAGGGGGGAACGGGAGCAGGTTTTTTTGCGGCGGCAAACGTGAAGGTGAGAAGGGTCTTGGACGACTGGGAAGAACTGTGCGGTGAAGCGGGATGACGTGCATGAGAAGACACAAGGCACGACGGCGCAAATGCGCGGCAAGCGGGGCCGGGCGTATGGGCACGACCAAAGGGAAGGACAAAGGGCAAGGAGAGAAGGACTGTTGGTTTGGTCGTGGACAGGGGACGCACTTGGCAACGAAGAAGGAAAAAAAAAAGGAGACGATGACGAGGGCCGGAGGGGAGGGCAGTGAAAGTCACGGCTTCTGGGGCAAAAGAGAAACGACGAAGACATTGACATTGCGACGTAGAAAAAAGGCACGGGGGGACCAAAGGTTTGGCGCAGGCTCGAAAGACGAATGAAACAAGGAAAACAACGGACCCGAAAGGGGGACCAGAACTTTTGTGGCGATGTGATTGCGTAGGACAAAGCAGGCGAGACGCGGCCGTGCGTCCGGTGAGAAGAGCAGCGGGAAAGGAGCGGCATATGAGGCTTGAAGGCTAAGGAAGGACGCTTAGCGGGTGAAGGACGGTGAGACACGAGAAACACCAAACGCACAAAGGACGAGCGGAAGAAGATGACGCAGCTTGCATTGCGTGTTAGAGAAACTGCGACCCGTGGAGAATGGAGACACAAATCATACCAACAGGTTTAGGTTTATTAGGCAGGACCCCAAGACAGCGGGAACAGAGAGAGGAGGAACAGGACAGGGGTAGGGCCGACCAGCAATAAGAGGTTAAGGCAGGAAAGTAGGAAAGGCAAAACCCGGTTCGCGCATAGCGCAGCCGACGGAGGCTCCAACGGCCGTGTGGAAACACGAGTGGGCACAAAGGCATGAAAGGCGTAAGTGAGAAGCATGGGACCGAGAAGAGCAAGCACAAGAAGAAGAGACACGAGGAAAGAGAGGGGCTGATATTAGACGCCGTTAGGCGGAAGAAACAGTGAAAGCTAGGGCGATGAAACGAAAGCATGGAAACGCACGGAGGATTGGGAGAAAGGAGCACGACAGGCGGTAAAGCCGAAAACTGACGGACGGAAGAAGAGGGCGCGGGAGAGGCCATCGTGCGAAAGGGACACGGAGTGATGGGGAGATGTGCAAGAGAATTTGGTGCCTGCGCGCGCTGCCGGGGCCGATGGTGCTTTTGGACAGTGGGGAGGAGGAACATGCACGGAGAAGTAGTTGTTTGCCAAAGCTATTCAAAAACACGTTGGAAAGCACCGGCGCGCACGCAAGAAAACGGAAGAGTCGAGCATGACAAGCACGTCGAGGATGCCTTATAAGCTTCGCGCGGGGCTTTTTGGTAGTTGGGGTGGGACCGCTTACAATCTGCCACGAATTTGCCTTTGAAGCTGGCGGTGGTTAACGGGGGACGGTGAAACCGAGCTGCAGCGCGGAAAGAAGCAATTGCTCGCTCGACGAGGAGACGCGCAATGATGAAGATCAGAGAGGAATTGGTGTTGAGTTTTCCAAAAGACAAACAGTTGCGGATGCGTGGCGCGGGACGAGACCAAACGACGAAAGGTACGCAGGAAGACCAGGGATGATAGGGAAGCGGAAGACATCACAGGAAAGGAGAGGACGCGCGCGTAACGAGAAGGCGGCGAGAGGAGCAGAGCAGAAGGGGATAGTAGTGACCGAGTAAAGCACGAAGGAAAAAACAGAGCTGCGCAGCGTTTGCCGTCGACGCTTCAACTTTGCTTTGACAGCGCGCAGGCAAGCTTGCGAGAGGATACGGGGAAAAGAAGGGCGTAAACTGTCTGCTGCAGTTATCGATCCGCTGTTGGTCGAGTAAAAACAGGGAGGAAAGACCACTTTGCGGTCTCACGTTAGCTGATTACAAAAAATGCTGCTGAAGACCGGCAGTCAGAACACAGTTGCGCAGTTGGGGAACTCGACGGCAAAAAGAAAAAGAAAAGAACCTTCGAAGCGACGATGGAAAGGTTACGTCAGCAAGGCAGAAAGGAGATTTGTTTGCCTGGCTTGAAGATTAGCGAAAAAAGATAAATTTATTTTTTTAAAGATCACACTTGATCATCTTAAGTAACGCGAAGAAAACAGATGAAGGTCCAAAACAAAGCCGAAAGAAGGGGAAAGAAGGGGTTAGGAGGACAAGAAAGCCTGGAAGAAATTGGAGGAAGGCGAACAGGTTTGATGGCTTTAAAAACAGTGAAACAACGGAAATATGATGGAAAGTCATAATCAATCTTTAATTTCTTATATTTATTTTACTGTTTTATTAATTTTTTACTTTTCATAAATTAAAAAAGATTTCGGTTAAAATATTTAAAGCGATTTTAGTTAGAATATTAAAAAATTTTAAGTAAATAAAGGAAGTCAAACTTAAAAAAGGAGAAAAATTTAAGAATGAAGATTACGAATTAAATAATAAAATTCAGCGTAAGAGAAATGAAAAGAACAAATTTTTTTTATCAAATTTTTTTAAAAAATTAATGTTAATTAAAATTTGATAATTTTATTTTTTTGAACTCCTGTTTCTTTTTGTAAATTATTTTATTTTATTTATTTATTTTATTTTATTTGTTGCATTTTTAAATACGCTTTTTACTGTTATTTTCGCCTTTTTTATTTTTTTTTTATTTTAAGAAAACACAGGTTTTTTAAAAATTTTTTCGCTATTTTTTTTAATGCTAAATTTTATACTGATCCCTTTTTTTTAGTTTTTCTACTTTTTTTTAAAAAGCGTCACTCAAAGGGTATTTTTTTAAGTTTAAGTTTTTTAAGTTTAGCAGTTTAAGTTTTTTATTAAAATTTAAAATTTATTAGCAAAATACTTTTGCTTTTAAAGCTTCAGTTGCTTCATTTTTTTCTTCGTTTTTTCTTCTTTCTTTTTCTTAGCTTTTATATGTCATTTTTTCTCCTTGTAAAAAAAAAGTTTTTTTTTTGTTTTTTTTGTTTCTCTTGTTCCACTCTTTGTCTTTCTTTTATTTTGTTTTATTTACTTCTTCCTCCGTTAATTGCTTGCTCTCTACTTCCTTCTTCCGCGTTCTTGCTGCCCCTCTTCCGCGACGAAAGCGAAGCTGCATTCTCGACCCTTTCGATTTTTTTCTCGCAAAGCATTGCCTCTCAGTTTTTTCCATGCCGTTTTTTTTCGTGTTTTGCCTCTCCCTCTGTGCTCGCCTCTTGGCACCGCGCTGCGGTGTTACTTTGTGTAGCTTTGTGTTGCTTGAGCCCGCACGCTTTGTCTGTGAGCGTCCTTTTATTTCCTACTTTCTCTTTACTGCAAGCGCCGCCACGAGCAAGCCGAATTCCTTTTCCTGTGCTTTCCCTCATGTTCGCCGCACTGCGCGTGATTCCATGCCATGGAATCGCCGTTTTGCGCGCGTAACTGCGTCGAGCGGTGGTCGCTGCGACGACCTCGGCCACGGCGGTGGTCTGCCGTCCTGCATACAGGCGGCGGTCTCGTCCTCGGCAATTGCACGCTGATGTACTCCTCCTGCACGCGAACAACCAGAGCGCGCCGCTGCGTTGATGGGTGAAAACAGCGCCCCTTCATGCGTAGTACTCGGCCACGCGGCGCGCACGCAGTACGAGCGAGACGCGCGCTTCTCCCCTTACAGCGCCGGGTGCCCGAAGTCAACGGACCATCACCGCGGACGTGGGACATCCGCAACACGGGCCAGAGGGCACGTGACAATCGTTGCCGGACGGAAGTCCTCCGCGGCAAGACAACCGTTGGCAAGACGAGAAGCACAGGCTTGCAGTGTTGGCACGAACAGGTGGAACAGGTGGCGACGGCGCTGACCAAACTGCGGAAAACACCGACGACGGTCGGCAAAACAGGACTAGCCACGCGATGCGGACGGCCGAATGGGTGGGACCGGCCGCGGACATCAGCGGTCCACGCGAACGGAAATGGCAAGCAGTCTCTGGCTGACAGCAGCAGAAAAGACGCAAAGAGCAGTGGCGGATGACATGGCGGAACACGCTGACAGGGTCAACATCGGAGAGCGTGATGGACGAAGCCGCCGCTCCGCGCATCGGCACAGACTGCGAGACAACGTACCGGGCACACGGGGAGTCAGGGCAAGGGTGGGGCTGTGGACGCTGTCGCGTGAAGTCCGCCACTCCGCGAACGCCCTAACTACAGATGGGATCGACACGGGAAAGCGACAAGCACGGCGGCGGGGTGCAGCCAATGGGCACGCACATGTCCTCGACCAGGGACGACCACAGGCGAACAACACGGATGGAGTCTGAGCGGTCAACGGCGCGCATGGACCGGCGTCGGAGCCCTCATGCAGAAACGGTCGTGGAGAGACTGTGGAGCCGCCGGGGCCGATCGTTTGGGGGTGGCGCTTTGACGGGTCAGCGGCTCCAGCGCCTGCGGAGAGTGACAACGCCAGCGCTCGTGTCCGATGTGAAGGAACGCAGCGATCGCAAAGGCTGACAAGGACGAACAGCTGGCACTGCAGGAGAGAAGTGAGGGGGGTTGGTGGGAGACGACCGGAGCCGCAAGGGGAACCAGGGCGGGACGTGGCGAGTGGTCGCAAGCGCGAAAAATGGGCTCAGTGAGGCGGTAGAGCCCACGACGCGCGACAGCGAACACTTAGGCGGGAAAACCGAGGACAGGGCAGGATGTAAGAACAGTGACTGGCACGGGAAGACGTGGTGCGCGAACCAGCGCGCGCGGGCGGACCGTGTCAATCAGACAGCATTCGCGTGGCCTGGCAAAGGGACGCGGGCGTATTCGACAACAGCCGCAGGGGGGACTTTTCGATAGAGGGGATTTGTCGGCGGGAAAAGAACGTTGTCGCAGGGATCGCGGAGGAAGGTCTGTACTCGCGTTTTGCCTTGGGCTGAGGCCGCAGGCGACGAAAGATGAGTCAGGCATAGAGCGCCAAGCCGGGCGTGCAGCGCCCGAAAGAGAAGAAGCACGGCAGTCTTAGATTTTGCACGGACACGTGTTTTTCAGAAGACGGAGCGGGGCGTGTCGTTGTGCGTAGGTGACGCGTGGAGCAGAGAGGGCGACCTCTGCATCGTTTTGCGTTAACGGCTTGTTCAGCTTGTACCGGACCACAGCAGAAGATGCTGCGCTGTAAACACCCGCGCGCGAGTTTGCAGCTACAAAGGGACATGGCGGAGCAGCACGGAAGAAACGACTTAGGGACCATCGCGCATTTCTATGTGATTGACCGTGTGGAGGGGAGGGTCGTGTGGGCGCGGCGAAAAACGCAAGACGGAGGGAAACCGGAGCGCGCAGAAGCCGACCAGAGGCGCTGGAAGCGCGGTAGGCAGCGGCGAAGGGTGCGCCAGCTAGCGGGCAAGGAATGAGAAGATGTCGTCTTGCACCGAGGAGCAGAAAGGCAAGAAGTCGCGCTTGTGGCGCAGGCGCATTGCACCGAGGGAAATGACAGGCAGCCGCGGACAAAATCCTGTTGACAACCATTAAGCGGCGCGTTGTGTGCGTGTGTGGCGATCGGATTGTTGGACAGTATTTTCGCTGCGGGTTGAGAACGCGCTAGCTGCGGAAGGGATGGGCAGTGGGTGGTGTGGCACGAGGCACGCAAGTGCATGAACAGTGTGGGGTTGTGTGGGCAAACACGCGCGGTTACACGCACAGCACACGAGAGAGGCACAAGGGATGAGGTTGACTGCACGACCGGCTTCAGGCCGTGGCCAGGGAAATGGGTGGCCAAGCCTCGGTGTTGAGAGTGAGGATAAGCAACGGACAGTCATTGAAACGCAACACCCTGCGGTTATCGACACCTACTCGGCAATGTCACGCCACCAGATGTGGCGTGGCACAGGCAGGGCGGTGGAAGGGGTGTTAGGCAGCCTTGCAAAGGCCCCGCTGGGAGCAAACGAAGAAGCATTTTTAGCATGCGGAGCGGCGCGGCCAGACGAGCAGACTATGTGGACGTGGGAGCCGACGCATAAAAGGGACGCGGGCTCAGGAATAGCGACGCACAGAGGCAAGGACAGGGCTGTACTCTGGTTTGTGCTGCGGGGACGAGTCGAAGAACAGCAGGGCGGGAGACGCGTTGCGTGTCACAGGGAGAAGGAACGCAGATGCGTGAAAAGACGCACGTGGGTGGTCAGGGCGGAGAAGGCCGCGATGTTTTGCAGACGAAATGGAGAACGACGGTTGGGCACGCGGAAGAGCATGTTTCTGTGGCGAAAGAAAGCAAAAGCGCACGGACTCGAGGGTGTGGGGAAGCGGGCACCACCACGCAGAGCACAAACGCGAGGCACGAAAACAGGTTTGTGTCATTGGACCGTGCGGACCTGGGTGCAAGAAAGGTGTTGGGCGATTCGAACGCAGCTGCGCAGGAATGATGAGGGATTGAGGAGACAATATGCTGTTTATGTAACGGGAGAGGCCCGAAGCAGCGGTGGCATAGTAGGACGCTCAGTACAAGTGCGAAGGAAGGCCGCAGGGAGGCAGACCGCGAACGTGCGTGCGAACAGGCGTTGCCGTGACTTGTACGCGGAGAAAGCGGGAGCTTGTTGAGGGAGGAAGGGGGAAGTGTGCCGGCCAGTGGCGCAATGCATTGTCTGAGGGAACGCGCGGGTCATGGGGCACGGCTTGACAGATTGCCGGAGCAACGCACGTGCTTTAGCCTGTCTGCTTGCAGGACGCTCGAGGGATGTGGTTGGGGAAAGCCGGAGAACGGGAAAAAAGCAGCGAGGAAGCGTGAATTCTGCGTGGGAAGGGTGCTGAAACGCACTTGTGTGATAGCCGAGCACAGGAGGGAGTGGAAAGGGGAAAATATGGCTTGGCGTTTGAGAGCGCATTGCAGGACGCAAAGTAACACGCGCTTCGCAGAGGCCAGCAGGGAAGAGGGGCACAAACGGGACGCCGCGAGGGACGCGGAAGAGGCCGGCGGCAACGGGATAGAAGTGGCGCAGGAGGTGGAGTGGGGGAGCCGGGGAGACGGACGGGTGTGGGGATCTCGCACGGGTAGCTGGATGTTGGCGGGGTACTCGCAAAAGCATGGTGTGGCCGCACCTTCGCCACGAACGTCTTTTTGCAGCAAAGACAAAACATGACACTGCGGCATGGGAAAGGCGCACAAGATAAGGGGGGGATGGCAACCTTGCGGTCAGTGCAAGGGAAGCGTGGAAAAATGGCGACGAAGACGCAGTGAAAGCGAGGGGTGTGGAGCTTTGCAGGTGTGTGACTCAACCGTTCCTCCGTCAGAATAAAAGCTTCAGGAAAAGGGAAGGAAAGGTGACGCAGCAGGAGACGGGGGGTGAGGATAGTGGACCAGGAACGAGATCGCGTTTTGTTGGAATGCAACGAGACGGCGCAGTTGTTGCCACACTTGCCGCTGCCGCGTTGTTGGGAACGGGCGGCGGAACGAGTGGATAGCATTGGCATGAAAACGAGGCGCCAACACAGCGCCGGACAGGGCAAGCTTGGGCCGAGTTAAGAGGGCTGGAAATGCGTTTGAAGATGAGAATGTGCAGATTTTGTGGAACAGCAGTGCGAACAGCACGAAAACTAGGACGAAACGGGCATGCGACCAAGTGAACGACAGCGCAAGGCGTTGTTTGATCGGCTGCGGTTCCGCGCGGAATTGTCGTTCTCTGTCAACAGCCAGCGAGGCGAGAGGGTCATGAAAGCTGCAGCAAGGCTGATCGCGCATAAAACAGGTCGCCGGAAGAGAGGGTGCGGCATGAATGGTGTCCTTCCAACATGAGGCAGATAATGCTGCTTAGTTGCGTTGACGGTGCGTGGTAAGCGCAGAGGGATCGGAGCAGAGAAGGGAGCACAGGGGCAGTGGAAAAGCGGCTGTGCTGTTTTTGGTGGAGCGGGGTGCGCGAAGATAGGCGTGCCACACAACAACGGTTGGCTGGCGGCGAGACGTTGCAGCGCTCTGTGTGACAAAAAACACCGCAGATGGGAGGGCATTGGGCAGCATTTTGTGGACGGTAAAGACTGGGAAAGGGGACCGGAGGGGGAAACGGGTTGCGTGGAAGAGCGGCGAAAGGTGAGGCGAACGCGACGCTTGGTGGCGACACGCCGACGACGAATGACCAACGCAAAGCAGCGAGGCGCGAAAGGGCCGGGAGGGTGAGAACGCGGAGACCGCGGACAGAGCATTGCATAGCGCGTGAGGAAAGACGGGGAGCAAGAGGAGTACGGCGCTTCGACAGGGTCATTGAGGGGGCTTTGCGCGGATGGGCGTTGACCGGTTTGTGACAGGGGAAGACCAGAGAGGAAACTGAGACACGAGGAAGAATCGAAGAGGGAGCTGACCGGGTGAGTGGACGGTGTGGTGACGTTGCCTTGCGACAGTGCAGGAGGAAAGAAATAGGGTTTTGACAAGGACAACGCGGAGGCACGGCGTGAGGTGAAGAAGAAACTGCAATTTTCGCAGGCTGTGAGCTGGAGGTGCGGGGGTTGGACCAAAAGGGACAAGGAGAAGAGCGCGGGGTGAACAAGCAGTCAGCGGACATTTCGCAGAATTTGAGCGAACACGAGGACGAGGGGGGACGGGCAAAGCATGGCGCACCGCCTGCGAAAGGAGATTGGGTATGGAGCCACTTTGACTTTGAGGGCGAACAGTTTGTGAAGCGGAGCAACGCCAAGTTTAGGACGCGGGGATTCGGCGCGCGACCAAGCAAGGGAGAGGCCGCACGCCGGGCATAACAGAGGAGGCTGGGGAGAAACCGGTGGACGGAAAGGCACGATTGGTTGGCTTGCTACCGGAAGGCAAAAGGGCCGCGCAGGCTTGCGAGGGGGAAGGGCAGATGTGGCGTGAGGACAGGAAAACACACGGGATCGAAGAGCACTTCGATGGGAGCACGGGTGGTTGCGGAAGCGAACAGAGTGGGTCTAGGGACAATGAGCGCCGGGATTGGGAGGGGAGAAGTTGTGTAACCTACGGGACAGAAAGTAGGGGAAGCTGGCGAAAACAACCGAGACGTGCGCAACAGCAAGGAAAGAGAAAGACCAGCGGAAAAAGCAAGGAGGTGAGGAAAGGCAACGGCAGAGTGGGATCCGCAATTGGCGCACGGTGTTGTTGGGAGAGAAGGTGTGACTTGGTCGTGGACACGGAGGGGAGCAGGAACAAGACGGAGAGGACTGAGGAAGGGGAGTGACAGTGCCAGAGAAAGAAGGAGTTGGCAGAAGAGGCGAACGCACCCTCGCGGGGCGTGCCCCAAAGGAGGCACGAGGAAAGCGAGAAGCGGAGGAAGCAGAGAAGCAGAGACGGCACGCAAAAACGTGGTCACAGTCGCGCTTGGGACACGAAGTAAAGGGGGCGCCAATGGGAAATCAATGAGGCGAAGTACTTGAAAGCGAATGACCTAGCGGATGAAGCGCACGTTGCGAACACCGACGAAAGGAAGAAAGGTTGACCGAGGCCGGCAACAGCAAAGATGGTTGGCACTAGCAGCGGGACCCGTGCATGGAGCATAGTGTTGTTCGCACGGAAGCGGTGAAGGAACGGAAGCAGAACTACAATTGCACAAAATGCAGGCGAGAAGGAAGGTGACAGCGACTGGGTTGCAGTGGGGCAAGGTATCGCGCAACTGCACGCGCGAAAGAAAGCTGCCACCTGAGCCCGGTGCGTCTTTCAGCCATGGGTGCCAGCATATGAGGACACATAAAAGGGCTGGAGGAAGGGGAACAGTGGTCGCGGGGAAATGAAGAAAAGCGCATCAGACTCGAAAAACAGCCGGATTGGCGAGCAAAGGTCTGCGAAGACACAGTCCGACCAAAAAGAGGCCGCCGAGGGTTAGAAAGGGAGTGTGGGAAAAGAAAGAAAGGAATGGAAACAAAAAGAAAGCATGTGGAAGAAGGAAAAACGCTGCGGTGTGCCAGCACGAGGACAGAGAAAGAACAGCCAGAAAAACAAGGAGACGGCAAGAAGCGGCACAGGGAATCGCCGAAGAAAAGCAACAAGGATTACAGCGACGCACACGGAAAGTGCGTAGCATTTGAATGATGAGAAGCAAAACGTCAACAGGCAAACGAAGTGAAGGCCAGCTGAAAGCCGGGAAGAAATATGAAGGACACACAGGGCAATCACAAAACGGCCATGGCCTGTGCGAGGTGCGTAGGAGAGAGTTTGTTGAAACAGCCGCAGCTGAGGGGCTGCTGAGAAAGAAGGCAATATGATAACAGAAGCCGCGCGTAGGGAAAAGGGCAGAGACTGCACCTCCAGAAGAAAAGAAACAGTGAAATAGAAGAATTAACTAACACGAGGCGTATCTTGTTACAGGTGAATTGCGGAAGAAGAACGCGGCAGTGAACAGAAAGGCAAGGGGAGAAAGCCTTGAACTACAGCATCGAAAAACCACACCAGACAAAAGTCTGAAACACAATGTCGTACAAAAAATGACAACGGTGCGCGCGCAGGCCACATGCTCACCATATTGTGAAATCTATGAGAAGATGGCGTGGAAGAAGCCTAATTTTTTCTTTGACGGCTGAATTTTTTTAAAATGAAAACAACTGATGATTGCGGACATAATTTCGAGGAGGAGATAGAATTCGAAAAAAAAACTCGTAAATTTATTTCGACTATATTATATTATATTATATTATGTTATATTTTTTATATTTTTTTTATATTTTTTTGTATTTTTTTCCTTTTTTTAAGATTTTCTTTCTTCTTCTTAAATATTTTTTTGCTCCATTTGTTTCCTTTTATCTTCGAAATTTGTTTTGAAAATTTTAATTTTTTTTGGATGTTTTTCGTCTTTTTTTTGATATTTCTGATATTTCTGATATTTTAATTATTTTTTCCTTTTTTTGTTTTCAAAATATTTTCTGCGAGTTTTCGCGCGACTGGTTCTGCTTACTTATTTGTTTGCTTAGTCTTATTATTTTCTTTTTTTGTCCGCATTTTATATCTTTCTGCTTTTCCACAACTTTTTCTGTTGACGAAGTCACTTCTGCTGTCATCCTTCTAGTGACTTTGTGTTCTTGTGTCTGCTCTTTTTGGACTGCTTTGTCTTTGTCTTTGCTTGTGGCTTTGTTTTTTTCAGCCCCTGTTTCCGTGTTCCTTTTTCTTTCTCTGCTTTCTGCCTCCTGTGAAATACTTGTCCTCTTCCTTTCCGAGTCTTTGCGTTGTGCTGTTTTTTGTTTCGTTTACTTTCACACTCCCTTGTCTTTGTTTTTTTCTTTTTTTCTTGCGTCCTTGTTCTTTTTCTTCTTGTGTTTCTTGCGTGCTGAGTTTGCTTCGCTCACGCGCGGTTGGCAGAGTTGTTTTTTCTTCTCGTCGCGTTTCATCACTCTTCGCGTAATTCTTTCCCCTATGCGCGCGTGTGTAATTTCCATTTTGAATGTTTATTTTTCGATGCGGTGCTGCCGACATCGCTCCCTGATCTCCCTTTCCTCTTTTTCTTCTCCTGTGTGTTTGGCTCTGCTGGCGTTTCCTGTTCGTCTCTCTTTTTCTGTTTTTTTTTGTCGGCTGTTCTTTCTTTGTTGCGTCGTATTGTCTGCGGGGGTGTCGCGCGATCTTCTTTTTCTTCGAACTTGTGCCATATTTTCCGTTCTCCTGAATGTTCCGCGGTGCGCTTCTGTGCGTTGCGCTGTGTTACCGGCTTTGTTCGTCTGTGTCTGTTTTTCTCTCGCTTTTGGCCTTTGTGTGTGCTTTTTTTCTGTGTTTCCTTTTGCGAAAAGTGTTTGTCTTCCTTTTTGTTTTTCGCCTGTGTTCATTTCTCGCGGCGGCGTGCGCCGAGTGCCCCTCTTCTTTGTGTTGCTGTCAGTGTTGCTTTGTGTTCCCGCCCGGCGGCTCGTGTTTCTTGTGTTGCCAAGTTGTCCTGCCTTGTTTCTTCTGGTGCGTGGCGCGTGTGTTGTTTCGTCTTCTTTTCCCTTGTGCCTCGTTGCGTTGGTCGCTGTCGCCGCACTTCGCCTTTCGTTTGGCTTCTTTGCCCTTTCTTTTGTGCTTGATTTCTTTTTTTAATTTCTTGCTTCGTGTTGCTGCTTCGATGTGTTTTGCTTTGCTTTCAATTGTGTTTTCCTTCCGCGTTTGGCTGGCTGCTTCTGCATCGCGATGTTGTTGTCTGGTGCCGTGTTCCCTTTTTCTTCGTCACCCGATGGCGCGTCTCATGCATTCCGCGTGCTGTGCAGTCCCTCGGCTGTCGTCCCATGGCTGAGCATTCTGCGTCCTTTTTTTCGCCTGCAAGTCTCTTCCAGCCCTCTCCTTGTTTATCTGTGTGTTGTTGTGCTTCACTTCTTTTTGCGAGTGAGCGTGCGTTCACCCACTTTTGTTGTCTCACTTCTTCGATTGTGTGTGCTTTTCCTGAGTACTGTTTCTTTGAAGTGCGTGAGTGGGTGGCGTGTTTTGCCGTGGTTCTTGGTGCGTTGGTTGCTGCTTCGTCTATCGGCCTGTGTCTTGTGCGTCGTCCCTTGCGCGCTCTGCTGGTCGCTTGCCGGCAGCGCTTCTGTTTAAGCTCCTCTGGGACCGTGTTTGATTTCGCGTGCCTTATGTTGTGCTTTCCGTGTTCGCGGTCTACCTTGTAGCACGCGCGTCCTTTGACAGGCGTTTGTTTTGTGGTTACCGTCCTCTCTTTTTCCTGTGCCTTTACTTCGTGGCCGCTTGTCTTTTATGTCGCTGTTGGTTTTCGGCGCTGCTTTTCATTTTCGTTTTGGAGTGGCGCCTTCAGCCGATGCCTCCGTGCCTTTTCCTTTTTCGTGCCTTATTCCCACCCCCTTTCCAAGTGCGTGTTTGTTCGCGCATTCCCTGTGTCGTCCTGTGATGTCGGCGCGCGTGCGCTTTTGTTTGCGCTTCACGGCACCATGGGTCTCGTGCGATGTTTTTCTTCGAGGCGAGCATGCGTGCGTGTTGTTCTCCGAATTATGCTTCCCTAACCTTCTTTTTCTCGTCATTATGCCAATCCATGTTTTGTTGTTGGCGTGTGCTTCTGTTCACTGTTGTGCGTCGCGTCGCGCTGCGAGTGCGTCCTGTGCTCCTACTTTTGCTACAAGGTGTTTGTGTCTCAACGGTGTGTCCGCGTTCTGCCGCGGTGTGTTCTCGTGGCGGTGCTGTGTTCTGCCGCGCGCCGTGCCGTGCGTTGTCGTTGTTTGTGCGGTGTGTCTGTTGCGTGCCTTTTTTTGCATCCCTTTGCTGGCAAGTGGCAAGTGGCAAAGGCTTTTCTTACCGTTGACCTGCGGTGTTTTCTTCGTTTCCTGTGTTACGCCCTCTGAGTGCGTGTACCTGAGCATGCTGCAGGCGTGTCGCAAATTGCTTTGCGCGTCTTTCTGGTTTTTTCGTGTCTTGTGTCTTCAGTCGCTTGGTGCAGGCTCTGTGCCAAGGCGCGGTTTTGTTCTCTTTGTTCCCCTGTTTTTTCCGTGTTTTCTGGTTGGCATGTGTTTTTTCCGGTGTTATGCGCTGCGGTGCGTGGTTCATGTTCCGATGATGATTGGTATCCATGCCAGTGCGCACGTGCCCATGCGTGTTGCAGCTTTGTGTTCGGTGGCGCTGCTACGGTGTGCCTCTGTGTTTTTTCCTGCTTGTGCTGAGCGTTTATGCGTGCTGGCGGCTGGTCTCTCGCATGTCTGTGCGTCTCTGTTCCAGCGGTGTCCCCGTTCGTGGCACGCGTCTTCTGTGTCCGGCTGCGTTGTGTCGGTGTTGCTGTCTGCGTGTCCTTCCGGTTCGTTACCGTTGTCGTGCGTTGCCTGTGCCTCTGCCTGCTGGGCGGCGCGGTGCAATGCTTCTACGTGTTTTTTGCCCTCGTGCTCAAGTGCTTGCCTGACGTCGCTTTTCATTCTTTCGTATGTTATTCTTTGCTGCAGGCTGGGGAGTGCGTGCGCTTCGGCCTCGAGTCTGTCCAGAAAAGGCAGGTGTCCTTTTGCTTCCCTGATGGCCGCGTCGTGGCAGATGCACGCGCTTGGTTGGCTGTTTGCGAGTGAGCATCCCTGTGTGGCTGTTTGGCCCAGGCACGCTTATGATGTCGTGGCAAATTTGCCGTCTACGTCGAGCTTGCCTCTGAGCGTTGCGATGGCGTGCAATAGTTTATGCGGTCTTTGTTCGCTTGTGTGTTGCGTGGCATGCGAGTATTTTGTCTCGCAAATCTTGACTGCCATGTTGTATTTTGCGCTGAATAGTCTTGCGTCCCCTGCGCCGCTGCTCGGTCCGCTGTTTGTGATCTGTGTCCACGCAAGGCCGCTTGCCTCAGAGCTCCAGAAGTTTGTGTGCGCGCACGGGCACGCGCTACCGGCGGTGTTTACGCAGAAGTTGGATGCCCTGTGTCAGCATTGTTGCAGAGAAAGATGAGTGCGCATGCGAGTGCGTTGCCAAGTTCTTTGGCATTAGCTCTGGAGCCTGGCGTTCTTGGGCCTTGTGTGGCGAGTGTGACGGACAGCTCGGCTGTGTCTTCTGGTGTGTTTGGTCCCTGACTGGTTTCCTTTTCCCCGTACGGCCCCTTTTTGATCAGCGCAACGATATGCACCCTGTTGGCCTGCGCCTGTTCGACCAAAGTGTCGCTCCCCTGCAAAGGCTTACGACGCCGCACTACCGTTTCCGTTGCGCGCGTCCAGTTGCTGCGCTTCCTGTGCCATTCTCTCCGTTGCTGGCATGGCGTCATTGCTGGCTTTGAGCAGCGTGCAGGCGGCGGAAAAGTCTTCCTTTGTCTCCCCTAAAGCTGGGTTGTGCGCCTCTGCTAACACCGCCAGTGCCGCTGCAAGTGCTGTCACAACTGCCCCACACACCAAGCACGTGCGTGCGCGACTGACCCTCTGGCCGTCTTGTCGTCGTGTTGGCATTCAGTTCGCACCAGCTACTCCTCTCTCCTTCCTTCCCGTGAACCAAAACCCCCAAGCTCAGTTCCCGTCAGCTTCACTCCGCGGCGCACTTGCACAGCGTTCGCTGGCAAACGACCATTTCTCCGCACGCCTCTTCCCTTGCCCTTCCTCCCTCCCCCACTCCCCATGTGCGGCCTACGCACGTGGCCTGTGCCCCCTGCACCCCCATGCTTGTCCCGAGTTTCAAGCCGTCGCGCATGCTCTCACGCTTCCCCAACGCACCGCGCCTACCCGGCACCCCGCTGGCGCTCTGCTTTTCCTGACCTCGTTTAGGAGCGGTGAGCGCCTCCCCTTCGCCGCTTGCGGGGCTACACCTTCCTGTGCCCCCACTGTTCGCTCCACAACCGTCCCCTTGGTTACCTCCTTGCCATACAACCCTCTTGCCTCGACCCATGCACGTTTCCATCGCCCTTTGTCTGGCCGTTGAGTCCTTCGTTGGTGTTTCCTCGGCCACCGCCGCCGTTGCTTGCGGCGCGTTTTTCTGGCCCATCGCGATCGCCACTTCCGCCCCGTGTTGCCGGTTTCCGCTCCCGAGCGTGCGTCGTATTATCCCGTTGCCGACTTACGTTCGGGGGCAGAAACGTGTCTCGACTTCACCGTCGGAATCCTGATCGCCGAATGGCCCGCGCTCTTCGGCCGCCGGCCAACCCCTAACAAAACACCTTGCACAACATCGCTAGCCGATGCGCGCGCAACGGGCCCCTCGGCGGACGCCTGGCTTGCCCAGCTGTCTTCGCGCATGCCTGCACCCGCTTGCTTGACGACAGTATGTCAGTGCCCGACGCACGCATGCGCGAGCGCTCTCAGACGCACCTCCCTGGCAGCGATGGGGAGCGCGGCGCCTTGCGGCACTTTGCCACACAAATGAGCAGTGCCGCACTTGCTGCGCGCCCAGTGTCGCGGCAGGCATGAGAGCGCTCGCTGGCACGCCCAGTGCCGTCGCAGTGTGGTGAATGCGACGTCGTGCCTGCGGGCTGCACGAAACACATCCGCCTCCCGCGCCCTGAGCCGCGCTTTGACGACGCCCGCAGACGCAAGCGGGGCAAGCAGCCGCCAAAAGCGTGGCGGCGCGGCCGACATCCCTCTTCACCCCGGTGCGGCCGCAAGAGAAATGGGGGCGCCTGGCGACGCGACAAGCGTTTTAGTGTGCCGGTCCGCCGCTTACCTGGCACCTCTGCCGCACGCGGAAAAAACACGCTCCATGTTTTCTAGCAGGTGCCGCCAACCGGCAAGGCACCGTGCGCTGCCAGCGCGTTCCGCCATCCAAGGGCGCACAGACGCCGCCGAAGCTGGCGTGCACGGTAGGGAATGGCGCGGCGGCGGGGAAAGCACACGCACGCTGTCGCCATGGCGGATGGGCACAGACCTGCGAGGGCATGGGGACACGATCGGCACCGCGTGGCGGGCGGTGTAGGACGGGTGGCGGGGCTACTGCCATTGCGGGGCGCCCAGGGCAGGAGCGGATCGAGGAGGAACAACGGGGAGCAAAACACTGCCGACGAGGACGCGGCGGGCCGGTCTGCTGCGGCCAGTTTGCAGCGAATGACATTCAGGAAAACTCAACAGGCGTTCAACACCAAGACGGGCGAGTCGAGCAAACGCAGGTGCTGGCCTACTGTTACCGCGGACAGTCGTCGCGGGAAGTGGCGGTGGGAGGGGCGGCGCCGGTGTGTCGGCAAGACGCGTTCTTCAATGTTGGCACGACCATTCAGTGCGCGCAGGTGAAAAGAGGGACAGAGCGCTTTGCGGTAGAACCGGGCCGTCACCCGCGCGTGTTTTGCAGACTGCGCGGCTGTAACTGTGGCAAACACTGTCGAATCACTGTGCGCAGAGGCAGGGGAGGAAGTTGTGCGTCCACACGGCGGTGGTCGCGCCACTGCACGCACGGCAAGCAAACAACGGGTAGATGCAGGGGGGCCTGGTGATAGCGACTGGACTGGGGAGACAAACGAAACGTGGAAGGACGAGACGCGGATTTTGTTTGGCGTGCCACCAGGACCGTAACAAGCGCATCGGCGGCAGATGGAGGAGCGGCGACCCGTGTTCGTCCTCAAAAACGTGAACGCGCAGACAGTGGGTGACATGACGAAGGATCCTGGAGCAAAGGCGGTCAATTTGTTTGCCGAGTCAAGGGAACCGCGAAGACGCACAGCTGCACGGCGACGAGCATTTGCATCCGAGACCGTGGGGCCACGTGACGAATGGAGAGGACCGAGGCGACACCACAGGAAATAAGGTGGCACAAGCTGGCCCCGCGGGAAAACAAAGCAGACCACACTTGCCAAAGGGATAAGTTGGACAGACAAGGAGGGGAGAGGACAGATTGCGGTCGGACGCCGACGCGCCCATGCGGCAGAAAAACATTGACCATGCGGGAATAAGCGCTGACTTGCGCGGCGGCATGGTGAAGGACGGCTCGGTGGCCTTGGGCGGCGAAACGCGGCAGAGCCAGCAGGCCAATGGGGAACGATAAAGCTTGGGAAAAGAAAGCAGGGAGCGTGGGAAGCGGTTCCATAGGTTGTGGCACTCGTGGACGCAAAGGCAGGTGAAACACTGGCACGCGTTGGACATGGACGGATCGAATTTGCGAAAGTCAGTGTGAGGGGATTTTCGCATTGGTCGGCAAGGAAGGACGAAACTCTGTGTCTGTTGGTGAAGTGACTGGGTTGGCATGAATGAACGCGGACAGCGGCTGCAAGAGCAGAGGTGTGATGGCTAGAAAACTCGGCGACACAGGCGAGGTAGCCGCGTGCAAGCGGCTCTGACAGGCGTGGGAGTGGGAGCTGGAGACGTAAAAGGACAGCGAGAAAGGGGAGAACTGACTTCTGCTCAGAGAAGAGGCACCGCGAGCTGTTGTGAGCTGGGCGTCGTTGGCGCGCTGGATGACGACGCTTACACGGGAACCGAACAAGCAGGAAGAGGTCGAGCACGCACTGTTTGCTGACTGTGGCTTCGGAGCCGGTTGGCACACAGTGGGTGAGGCGTGGCCCGACCGACGGGACACGAGTAAAAACGCTTCGACGAGGGAGGCTGGCCGAGGCGCGCGCGCAAGCGTTTGCACGGATGGTAGCAGTGGCGTCGTTCGACCGAGACCCACGGTGGAGAAGCACGAGAACAGAGGCGTGGGCGCGACGGAGTGGACACACGAATGATTTTTGGAAGCATGCTTTGCGGCAACACGAAGCGACGGCGAAGACAATTGCTGTCGTACACGAGGGTGGTGCGAGCGGCGACGCGACAATGATGAAACTATCGCAGCCCGTGCTTGTTGGGGGAAAGGGAATGGATTAGACACTGACGTAAAGTGATCGAAAGGCAGGAAGGAGAGAACGCCTTGGCCGCGGCGAGTGCATAGTGCGGCAATGCGAGGGAGTAGCCGTGAGCCCTCTGATAAGATTTTTTATCGAGGCGGGAGTGGGAGGGGCGCTTGGGACGAGAAACTGTGGGAAAGGAAAGGAGAGGGGTGTTAGTTTTTTGGTTCGTGCCACTGCGGTGCCACGTGCGCAGCGGAGCGGTGCGAGGCAGAAAGTGCTATGAGGCAGGTCTTTTAGCGAGGCTATGCGGCCGAGAAGCGGTTGTGCAGAGGAAGGGTGGACCACTACGCGCTTCGCGACAGAGCTCATTTGTGTTCCGACGAAATCGGGACTGGAAAGGGTTGGCAGGAAGTGACGAACGGTGGGCGCGCTCTCGCCGCGCACTGCCGACTTAGCTCGCACAACGCGCGGGCAGCAGCCATTGCACTGAAGCAAGCGACGCTAGCGGACATTCGAAGGGGGAGGAACGAGGCGGCACGCGAGGGAACGGCTGTTGGGCGTCTTGCTAGGTGCCATTCGCTGTGTGGATACGTTTTTCAGCTTGCCTGGGCGTCTCTGACAACGCTGGGACCCAGAAGAAGGAAAAAACGATACGCTGTTAGAAGGCTTATGAGACGAAAGGTGTGCGAGGGAGTGACAGGCTTGCGCACTTGAGGCGGGACGTGACGCGCTGGCCCGGATTACTTTTGCATTAAAACATGTGACTGCGCTTTTGCGATTAACACTGAGGATCGAGCGACGCAAGGCAGAGAAGGCTTGGTTTGCCTCTTGCCGTGCGCGGAATGAGGGCCACGCACGCAGAGAGGGACCAAGCAGTGTAAGAGCAGCGGAGACAGAAGCGCAGGGCACAGCCAGCGTTGTTGGGAGGAGGGGGAGAAGGAAGACGACACACGGGCAGGGTGTGGGAACGGCGGTGAGGACAGGAAGGGTGTGCAAGCGCGGGTGGTGTTGGACGGCCGTTTGGGAGTTCGTGAGCGGCGGTCGCCTCGGCATGCAAGGGAATTCGAAATAACAGATAAAGGCAAACGAGGGGACACGGCTTGGTGGCGGGGGCAATGAAGTGGTGGCGCTTGCGGCAGATTTTTTTTGAGCCGCAGGAGGGTAGAGGAAGGGCGAAAAGACAGGAGACGCGCGAGGGAGGACGCTGAAAGCAAGGCGAGATAGAATGGGCGCAGCAGGAAAACGGGCAAGCGCGGAGGGCAAATACGAGCCAGGGGAAATGGGACGAGGAATGACAAGGCAGGGCGGAAGAGGGAGTAGAGGTGCCGCGGCATCGACGGAAAAGATCGGGGGACGAGGCCGAGAAGGAAAGCCAAGCAAAGAAAACTGGGCAGGCGGAACGGCGTATAAGCAAACGGAAAGGCGACACGGCGTGTCAGGGGAGAAAGAGGGGCGAAATGAGAGAATTGACGAAGGAATGAGGGCAGAGGCGAAGATGTGACAGGGATGGTGCCTTGAAATGGAGCGCAACTGCAGGAACAGGGGGCGCGAGGGGACGGCGCCGAAGAGCACGAGAAGAAGCAACAAGTGACTGGGAAGGAGGAAGGGGCGCCGTGTTTTGATCGGAAGAAGATGCATCGAGTAGCGACAGCAGCGACAGACGAAGAGACAGTAAAAGAGGAAGCTACAGTTGGCGGCAAGAGACGCAGGAATTTAAGGTTGACCGACGGCATGACACGAGCGGACAAGGGAAGGAAAGCCTTCGTGGTGTGTTGTTGGAAAGGTGTCGGAATAATAAAACGGGCGCCTGCCAGCGGCGAAGGAGGAGGCGACGCAGTTACAGACGATGGAAAGAAAGGAAGCAGCAGCGTGCCGGGGAACGTGGATGGGACAGTCGGAGGCAGTGGAACCGCGAGGGCGCGCGGTCGAAGCAAAGCAAACGCAGTGGGCAGCTGTGCAGAGACTGCGAAAAAACGGGGATGGGACACATGGAGGGATGGGGAAGCACAAGAGACAAGAGCGAAATTTGTTGGTTTGCATTGCGTTGAGGAGAGAAAGCGAGGACGGACCGTGAGCCCGAATTTCCGGACGCACGAAAGGCGGAGAGTTGTGCGATGAGGGGCGTGTGAAAAAGGCAACAACAAGCCGAGGTGGTCGTGCGGCGCAACAGGGGAAGGTGGGGAAAAGAGAAAAACGAGGGGACGAAGAGCGGGCTTTTATGAAAAGAAAGGCTTGAGGCAGAGGACGGGACATTGAGGCTTCTGTCGGACGCAAACTCCTCGGGACGGTTCGAGGTTATTGGAAGGGGAAAGGGGGGTAAGCGCGGGAAACGAACGTGGAGGGAGGGAACGCGACGAGGACCAGCCGGCAGCGGGGAGTGACGCGTTTAGCGCGACTGGGCGTGGGAGGACTGAGGGCCCGACACGGCACACGTGGGGGCAATTTGTGTTGGCGGATTGAGTGGCGTGAGGTGAGGGAAGGCACGCGATGCTACGGCAGCGGTTTTCGGCCGTTCGCTGGCACCGGGGGGGAAAGGCAGGGGGGTTAGTAGATATGGTCGTTGGGATGATTTAATTTTAATTTTTGTTTTTGTGTTGCGGAGGCCGGAAACATGAAGGGAGGCGCAGGAAAGAGCGAGATTTTTATTGGAAGTGAAGGGACAAGTGCTGGCAACATTGCGTGCGTGAGTTGGAACGGTCAGCGCGAGACAAACCGTGAAAGCGGGCAAACAGGGATAAAAGGACGGAAGCAAGGAAAGAGGGGGCGGGAGACCAGAGGAACATGTAGCTGTGCATAGGAGGCGCCTTTGGCGCAGGGCTGACAGAAAAACAGGCAGAAACACTGGAGAGGACAAGCAACGCGTTGGACATCAGGCTGCAAGGAAGTAAACGAGACAGGGGCCGACAGAGGACAAACGAAAGATTGGCAACACTTGCACCGCGGAGTGAAGCGCGGCTCTTGGCCCACGGGTTGAAAACTAAAGAAAGAAAAAACTAGGGGCAACATTGCGGTTGAGGCATCGCAATGTTTTAGGAGGTTTTTCGACGAAGGGTGGCGCCTGGAATTGATATTAAGGCCAGTTAAGGCTCAGAGAGGCATGACAATATTTTTTCGGACACTTAAGTGGATTGGCCGGTTGGGAAAAGGCCAAGGAGGAAACGGTGCAAGAAAGAACAGAGTTAACCTGGGGTGCTTGGCGGCGTGAAAACCAGCCGACAAAGCTGGGTGAGAAGGCACGCACTGCGCGGCGCCAGGTGGAAAAAAGAAACGTTGACAAGCGAACAAAAAAATAGGGGTGGAGGGGTGCGAAGACAAAAAGATCGGGCGAAAGGAGACACTGAAACAGGGGTGAACGCGGGATCGGAATGCTTTTTCTTGGACCGAATTGAGCGGGCGGCACGTGAAGACGCGTTTTGGTCTCAGCATCGCGGAAAGGCATGCAACAGCAGTTTGAAGCAGGGCACAGAGATCAGCACTGAATTGAAGTTGATTTTTTTATTTTTTTGCTTGTTTGCAGGTCCGTTGCCAAGGACGACAGGAAGGTCGAGGAAGCAAGAAATGAAATGAAGTTTTTGACTGACGCGGCGCTTTTTTAAGCTTCGCGTGGACGATGTGAAATTTAAAAGTTTTCAGCTTTTTTTCGAATTGTCCCTGCTCCATTCTTCGCCTTGTTTTTGCTTGTGTAACTTGAAAAGAGCTTAAGTTCAATGAAGTTGTGAGCGTATAGAAGAGAAAAGGACGGCAAATTGAACTGGAACAAGAAGGTTTTGCCGGTTTTTTCTCTGTTTTGTTTTTGCTTGGATCATAAATTAGGGAACGAAAGAGTGATGTCGCTTTGCTTTGCTTCGAAAGCGTTACTCGCTTAACGTTTGTCTTTTTTAAGGCACAGCAGCCATCGGTGTTGAGAAGGATATGTGAGCGAGAATTTTGCTTTATTTTTTAGCTTGACCTTCATGCTTTGGTGCGCGTTTTAGATTTTTTATTCGGTGCAATTTTTTCGCAGTTAACGTCAAACAGAGGACAGCAAAGGGCGATGACGCACCCCTGAGGAAGAAGCGAAAAATGCGCGACGTTTTTTCTTTCGCTTTTTTCATATTTTTCATAGGCGATTAGTTTTCCAAAAGGAAAAAAGAAAAAAAAATGTTTTTTAATTGTAAAATCATTACACATGTAAAAATAAAGATAAAAGAAAAATCTGCAAAAAAAATTAGAGAAATGAAGAAATAAAGTCATAAAATTCAAAAAGGAAAAGAGAAGGAGTGAAAAAAGATGACTCTCACTTTTCTCTTTTTATAGGTGCATCTTTTTTTGAAAACAGAATCTTGACAGGGCGATTGAAAGGAAAAATACTTCATTAAAATAACTATGTCAATTATTTTATTTTATTTCAAATGTTTTTCTCATTTTATGTTTTCCGATTTTCCTTTTTTTCCCCTAATTTTTGAATTTTTGTTTTGCTTTTACTTAATTGTTTCATGTTACCTGCTTTCTTGTTATCTTCGAATTTTTTAAAAAAAAATTTAAAAATTTCCCTGGCGTCGCCGGCAACCCTAGCGTGGTGCCAGGGTCTAGTACCTTATATAGGATAAAGCCAATCAGCCGTTCCATGCCCAGACTAGCAGGACTGGGAGGACAGGAGGCCGATACACACATGAGGGGAAGTATGCAGCTCCACCGGCACTCTGGGGTGAATGAACTTGTTCGAATACTTCCTTGCACGTGCGGGCGTGCTGCGTTAGATGCGCAGTGGCGACTGCTGCTTATCTTTGTGGACGCTGAGCGCAATCCTGGTCCTCAGAAACGTGGAGCCCAGTGGAACTCTCGGGGTCTCTCCCAGGCGAAGCGGGTTGCCGTGGAGAGGAGGCTTCATGCGGATATTGTTTTGTTTTGTCTCTTGCAGGAGACACACCTGGCGTCGGCGAAGTGTGCCGCGCTAAAAATAGGTGGATACCGGCACGTGGCGCAGGCGAGGACGCCTTACGGGACATGGGTATCGATTTTGATTAGAGACGAAGTGGGTGTAGAGGTGGGAGTTCTAGAAAGGAAGGAACCGGAGAGAGCGACAGTGACACTGAGGTTCTCAGCCAATGTGAGTCTAACGATCACATCGGCGTACTTCCCCAGAAGGACAGATGTTTCCAGCGAGTCCCTGGACACCTTACTGGGAGCAAGCGCGTCATTGGCAGCAGGAGCGGACGTGAACTCACACCACGTCTTGTGGGATCCGTTACGTCCGAGTGACGACAAGGGAGAGTGCATAGTTGACTGGTGCGTGCAGAACGACTTGTCAATTGCCAGTCCCGGCTCAGCCACCAGGCTGCAGCATGGCACAGCAGCACTGTCGTCACCGGACGTTTTGTTGTGCAGAGATTGAGAGATCCCCAACTGGAAGTCCACACTGAGCCCGGACAGTGATCACTACTGGACCACGTTCAATGTGTTTGTGGACACCAGCCTGGACGCGATTGCTCCCTCCCAACCCGCCCGTGCACCGTACGCGTGGACCAGGGCGAGGTGGAATGAGTTTGGGAAGCTGAGTGACGAGTTTATATTCCGAAGATTGAAGGCGTCGGCCAGGGGCGTGGATGACATGAATGAGGCGGTGACGAGGGGCATCCGCAAGGCTGCAAAGAGGACGATTCCCAAGGGCAAGGGTGTGGCGCCGCCGTTCTGGACAATGGTGGTGACAGAGCTGGAAAAGGAGGTTCGGAAGTGTGGGGAACGAGAGAACGCGGGAGGCAGCGATTCGCTGGCGGAGGAAGGTGCTTGGTGGCACGGCGCTGGGTCGGTGGAAGGATAATGTGGCGAAGCTGTCGGTTACGGAGTCGGCGAGCTGGAATGTGACGAAGCCGATATACGCGCCGCGGCCACTGACGACGCCGGTACTGGTGGTAGGTGGCTATCCGCTGACCAAGCGCCACAAGGCACAAGCATTGGCAGAAATGCACATTCACAGGTCAACGAAGGCATCGCAGGCACCAGAAATGAAGATACCGAGCACCAGGCGATGCACATTCCGACCCATCACCGAGGCAGAGCTGGATGTCGCATTGCGTGAGTTGTCTTCTGGCACGGCGCCGGTCGATGATGAGATCCACTGTGAGGAGTTGAAGCAGCTAGGCAGCGTATCGAGGAGGTGCATCTTGTGTCTGTTCAACTACAACTTGTGTGCAGGGCAGGTGCAAGCCAAGTGGAGACAAGGCATCATAGTTCCGCTGCTGAAGTTGAACAAGGCGACGAGCAGTATGGCGTCTTTTAGGCCGGTGACGCTTACGAGCACGCTGTGCAAGCTAATGGCACGCGTCGTGGCGCGCCGCGTCAGGGATTGCATTGAAGACATGCTGCAACCACAGCAGGCAGGATTCAGACCGGCGCGATCGACGCCGGACACGCTTATGCACGTGACAAGGACAGCGCGGCGAAGGAAGGATAGCGAGAAGACGGCGGCGGTGTTCATTGACTATGCGCGCGCCTTTGTTTCCGTTGATCACGGCTGCATTGTCAAGGAGCTACTGTCCTTTGGCGTGGGGAAGCACCTGGTGGCGTGGCTCGCGGGCTTTCTTCAGGGGCGCACGGCGAAGGTGAGGGTGAACAACGTGTTGTCGGAGGATATCGGTCTCACCTGCGGTGTCCCTCAAGGCTCGATGCTGGGGCCGCTGCTGTTTATTGTCACGCTGGATTTTCTGAGCAAGCGGCTCAACTGCATCCCTTGGCTGCAGCATGGTTTCTTTTCGGACGACCTCACAATTGTGTGCACGAGCGCCGTCCTGGGTGAAATCCAGCAGACCATCCAGCAGGGATTGGACTGCATCACGAACTTGTCGGCGGAGTACTACATGGAGGTATCGGCGGAAAAGACTGAGTACACGCTATTCGGTGCGCGGGAAACAAACCTATTGAGCATGAAGGTTGGAGAGACTGCACTAAAGGAGGAGTGCGCGCCGAAGTTGCTTGGTCTCCATATGCAGCCGCGCAATGGGCTGAGCAAGCATGTGCTGAGCATGAAGGCAGCGGCCAACGCGCGCCTCATGCGACTCAGAGCAGTGGCGCCGGCAGAGCGGTGTCCAGATAGGGAGAAGATGCGCGCTTTTTACCTTGCACTGGTCCAGGCCAAGATGTGCTACGGAGTTGCGTCATGGTGGTTCGATGCCTCGTTGAAGGATCGCGAGCGGCTGGAGAGAGTGCAGGTACAGGCGGCACACATAGTTGCGGGTATTCCCAAGGCTGTCAATCGGGCGTTTGCCCTGCGCGAGGCGCGGCAGAAGCCGATCAACGAGGTGGCACATCGGAGAGCGTTGGAATATTACCTGCGATTGAAGGCCAAAGGCCCAGTGCACGCGAAAGTCGCGGACAGCATCTTCCCGCCCGAGCACCCGATTCATGTCAGGCTTGCGAAGGTACAGCACTTGCACAGCATCATTGATGGTCGGGAAAAACAGCACGAGGCGAAGGTGTTGCAGTGGGCCAGGCGTGTTCACTTCAACACCACCACGCATGGCGAACTCAAGGCGGACGCGCCAGAGAAGGACTAGAAGGTGCACACTATGCGGCGCGGGCAGCGGTTCAGGATTTTGACTACCAGGTGTGGACGCACGGGTCGGTGGTGCCGGATGTCTCGTCAGGAGCTGGAGCGCTGGTGTGCACGAACGATGGTCGGGGTGAGAAGGTGGTGCTGGGAGCTGGGTCGCTTGCCTGCAGTTACCGTGCGGAATGTGTGGCGATGGAAGCAGGCTTGAAGAGGCTCGTGGATGTCATTGTGCTAAGTAAGACACACAGGACGCGGGTGGTGGCATTCACGGACTCGCTGTCGCTGCTGATGGCGTTGAACACTGGTCCTGCAGTAGTGGAGGACGCGATACTGAAAGGCATCTGGAATCTCATTCTGCGCATTGTGCGTGTGCGCGTGTCAGTCAACTTCCAGTTCGTGTTTTCGCACTGCGGTGTGCCACGTAGCGATGCGGCAGACAAGGCAGCTGAGCAGGGGAACGCGAAGCCACAGTCGTATCCGGCGAAGATCACTGACATCGTCACTGGTGTAGAGAGGCATGTGCGGAACGAGATGTACAGGGTCTTTGAGGAGGGTCGGATGCCACGCACGCATCGCAGTGCGCTACTCGATCACGTTAGGCCAGGACTAAAGCACACCAAGGTAGATCGTCTGGGTGAGTCGTTATTGGCGCAGTTTAGAACGGACACCTCGAAACATTTCGGGTGGCTGCACAGGGTGCTCACACCCAAAACGGGCCGGTTTAGGAACAGATAGTGCAGCGCGCAGGTCGATGGGAAAGAAAAAGAAGATGAAAAAACATCGCAAGAGACAAAGGTTGAAAGGACAACAGTTCCTGACCCTGGGATAGCGACGAGGCAGGTTGACCCGATTATCTGGCCGTTGTGCAATATGGTGCGTTCGCGTCGGCATGCAGGTGTAGTGCACCTAGTGAAGATTCGCGGTATGGGCAAGGTTGGTGCATTGGCACTGGCCGTGAAAGCTAGACGCGCAGCACTGAGTTACAAGAATGGATACGACTGCCACGTGTCCGCCGAAGACTTTGAGCGGCGGGGGTTACTCGTGGAGCGCATGGCAACGCACCCTCCGGATGTAGTGCCAACTGTCGAGGAACGTCCAAAAAGAACCAGGGAAGAAGACAGAGCCGATGATGGCAATGCGCTCAAGTGCCCCTGGTGTGCGAAGAAGTATACAGCACACGCATGGCTGCGGAAGCGCATGTTACAGAAGCACGCTGAGAAGCATTGATCGAGAGGAGACGAAGAGGCTCAGTACGCACATGATAGCGATGGCGAGGCAGAGCAGGAGGAGCGAGGACAAACGGAGTTTGTATGCCAGCAATGCCATTGCGTCCTCAAGAGCAAGACATGGCTCACCAGGCACAGGTGCGGACAAACCTCTATCACAAATTCGAAAGACTTGAACGTGGTTGAGCAGTCAGTCAGAGCAGCGTGTCCCATTTGTAGCAAGGAGTGCCGCTATAGATGGCTGCTGCGGCATATGCTGACGAAGCATCCGGGCCACGACGAGTCGTTAAGTCCTCAGCCACGCGCAAAGCACAAGCGAAAGGGAATGAGATCAGAGGCTCAGGCACAGGGTGAAGGAAGTGGGTTACTGGAGTCGACAGGAGACGATGATGTGGACGTGGAGACACCGCGGAAACGTCCCCGGTTAGGTCGCCACACGGAAGAGGAAGAAGGGAGAGATTATGTGTGTGGGAGATGCGGCAGGGCGCACAAACAGTGGTACTCTGTGGTTTGGCATACGCGCACGCATCAGAGGCACGCTACGACAGTGAAGCGGAAGATGAAGGACGGTACAGTAGCGGTGTCACCCCTCCTGCAACGATCACTCCAGTGCCCATACTGGCCAATGAAGTGTGCGCTCAAGCAGCACCGCGCAATGCACCTGCAGGCGAAGCATGGCCAACCGAGACGGGAGGCCAGGCACAACTCGCTGAAGGTGGAGTGTAAGGAGTCTGCGGCGCACCTCGTGGAGTGCCCAAGCTTGCGAGAGCTAAGGGCGAAGCACGGACTGGAATCCCTGAAGGACGGGGAGTTGTTCTTGGGTGCTCAACTGGCCAGCTTCTTGAAGGAACTCTTCAAACTGGAGAGCCCATCCGCCGCCACACCTGATGAACCAGAATCGAGACCTGCTCGAGCCGTAAAAAGGCATCGCTCGCCCACAGAGCTGGATACCACCCACTCCCCCTCTGCGGCAGCGAAGCGGATCGGGGCGTGCACTGCAAGAGGTATGCGAAAGCGTGTCCTGGAAGCCGACTCGTCAACCAAGGCAATCTGCGTCAATGTTCCTGTGGATGAAGCGAGGATGGTATCTGGGCTCCGTTCAACATCTCCTTTTTGTTTGCTGAGTCAAAAGGGAGCAGCCGCGATTCTAGCACACAACGAGCAGATTGAAAGCACAATGAAAAAAAGATTTTATTTCAATTGCTGTAGCTGTGTTCTCGCTTGCCTTCTCTTTTTACTGCTTTGCATTTGTGTATAAATTTAATTTTTTTTATTTCTTGCAGTGACGATTGTAATAATTCTTTTTTGCTTTTTTTTGCTCTATTGCTGCCTTCGTAATTTTCTTTTAAACTCCTGTGCCTTTCACTCATTTTTCATTCTTTTTTATTTCTATTTTTCATGTTGAGAGTCGGCTTCAATTGTTTCTAAATTTTTTTGTTTTTTTTTTGTATTTTTTTTTGTATTTTTTTTTGTATTTTTTTTTGTATTTTTTTTTGTTTTTCTCTTTTCTTTTTGAGTGCTGACTGTGAATTCTTCTGTTTTCGGTGCCGGTTCCTTCGTGTTTAGGCGGTGCGAGTGTTCTTTGCCTTTTCTGTCTCTTGAGTGCTTTGCTTGTAACTCTTTCTTTGCGTCGCTTCTTGCGTCTGCTGAGCTTGTGCGCGGTCATCTCCACGAGCCTTTTGCCTTTCTTCCTTTTGTCTTTCCCTACGTTCCGCTCTTTTTTTCATTTTTCGTCGCCTTGGTTTCTGTTACTGCGTGTGTTCTTAGGCCTTTTTTCCTTTTTTGCTGCTTCCAAGGCCTTGTGTCCTGTTGGCTCCCGTCCTTTATCCCTATCTTTGTGTTCGTGTGTTCACCTGTGCATATCCGTCACGGTTTCCCTATGCGTGCCCTCATTTCGGTGTTGTTGTCAAGTGCGAGTCCCTGTTTTTCAGTCTTCCTCTTTTTCATGCGACACTCCCTGCCTGTGTTGCTGTGGAGTTGTGCGTGTTGTTTTGCATCCTCTGTGTGTGTTTTATTTGGCCCTGGTTCGTGGTTGTCCCTGTGATGAGTGCTCTCTCTAAAAAAGTTGTTTGTTTGTCCAAACGCCATCTCTGCTTTTCGCTTTCTGGCGACGCGTTTCGTCTGTCGCCGTTGCGGCTGTGTCTTCTTTCACTCTTCTATTTTTGCAAATATCCTGTCATCTCTTCTCCGCTAGACAGCTGCACACGCTAAGCGCAGCAGACCCTCACTGCTTTGAACAGGTTTATTTGTGCCTTGTCAAACATACTTTCGCTTTACATCGTTGCGGTTTTGCGTCATTTCTAAGCGCATGGTTGGCTCGCCTTGGTTGTTCTTTCCTGTTGTATGGGCGCACGTTCGCGCTAGCTGTGTCTTCTGTTGTCGCTCTGCTCATGTGTCCATGCTCGTGGCGTTGCGTCTCAGATCATGTCCGTTGCCATTGGTTTTCGCGCTATGTCTTCGATGACCTCATTCTGTTACTTTGGAGTTGGTGTTTGCGAATATTTGACGCACAGTTTTTCTTTATGATTGTCTGTCAATACCGCGACGGGGTTCTGAGCTTATGCTGCGGTGTTTTCGCGCCCGCCTCGTCCGTTGACACAGTCTCCCCGGCGTCTTCAGCGCGCACCGCTGCGCAGAGCAGCAGCGCACACGGGACAGCAAAGTCCCTCCACGTCATCCTTCCTTCGTAGCGCTACCAGCCTGCAGTGCTCCCCCTCCTGTGACCGCACCTCCCCTTGTCGCTGTGCTGAATCGGTCCTCGGCAGCGAAGGGTGCCCATGTCCCTCTCCCCCTTCCCTGGGCCCCGAAGCGCCTGGAGGCCGCGCCGGTCCGCCGCGCCACGCGCGCCAACGCAGGCGCTTCCTGGCGCGCCCTGCCTTTCGATTGTTCTCGCTGGCGGGTCCCGACCCGTCCAAGCCGCTCCACTGCGCACATCGTCCCCCTGGCGTCCGTGGCGACCGACGTCGCGCCACTGCCGGGCCGGCGCCTGCGCGCCGCACTTCCTGTGCCCGCGCTGCGGCTGCAGCGCCTGTATGTCTCCTCCTGCTGGGGTTTTTTTCGCCTCAGCCTGCGTCGGTGCGGGTCCGCGGCGTGTGCGCACTCCGCGGTGCAGGGGGCGCCCCTCTTGTCTTCTCACCTTGCGCCGTGCCGCCTGCAGCCCTTCCTCGCGCGACGCAAGGCGCCAGCGCCGCGTGAGGAGCGGCTGTCCACCCTGCTGTCTCGCCCGCTTTGTGTGCTGTCAGCGCACCGGTGGCGGAGGCGCGGTGCACAGTCAGCGCCCGCTGCGAGCGAAAGTTTGTACGGCCAGTCAATACTACGCTGGAACAGAAAGAGAAAATTGGTAAAAGGGGAAAACTTCCTTTTTAAAAGAAGTCAAACATAATTCCTTCTGTTATTTACTTTTTTTCTATAACTATTAAGTGGGGAACATTTAGAAGGGAGGTAGAAATTAAGAAGAGAATTTAAGACAGTATTCAAATTTAAAGTTGTAGTCGAAAAAAATTTATGACTTTCTTATTGTGGTGAAAATGACATTTTATACATTATAAAAAGAGAAATGACCTTTTAACTGTATTCTTCAATTTTATTATGTTTTAAATTATACAAACTAAATTTATTGGATCGCATCGAAATTGAATTTTATCTGAATTTGACTGAGCCTACTTGGGTTAAATAAATTTTTTTTTCGACAGAGGCGTTTACTTTAATTTAATTTATTTTTTTTCGATATTGGATTAAGCTTCTTGTATTGTTCGAAAAACAAATTTCGACATACGCTTGTCGAACAAAACAAGAACACGTTGAACGCAGCCCAGATCTCATCCTCGCATCATCCACAGGAACATTGAAGCAAATTGTCTTGCATGACGAGTCGGTTTCCCTGAGACGCTTTCGCATGGTTCTTGCAGTGCACACCCCAAGATGCTTCGCTGCCGCAGAGGGGGAGTGGGTGGTATCCACCAACATGGGCACGCGATGCCTTTTTTTGCCTCTACACGGTCTCAATTTCGGTTCATCAGGTGTGTTGCAGGATGGGCTCTCTACATTGAAGAGTTCCTTCACGAAGCTGGCCAGTTGAGCACTGAAGAACAACTCCCCGTCCTTCAGGGTTTCAAAACCTTCCCTTTTCCTTCTCTCCAGTAGGCTTCGGTACACCAGGAGGTGCGGTGCAGACTCCTTACACTTAACCTTCAGCGAATTGGCCACAGCCTCCCTTCTCGGTTGGCCGCGCTCTGCTTGCAGGTGCACTGTGAGGTACTGTTTGACCGCGCACTTGACGTAGCACGCCCGCGCGTGCATAGAAGCATTCGAACAACTTTATTCTGCCCAGTGCGCCGGTGGAGCTGCACACTTCCTCTCTAACAGCCGTCACCGTCATTCGTTCCCCATTCTTGTCTGAACTGGGTATGGTGCGCGCTCGGCTGGCTCGTAGCAAGACAGCTAGACTTTGGCACGACGTTGCAGTGTTCGGTTCCACCAGGGCTTGTTGTGCATTTATATAAAATTAGTTGAAAAGAGTATAAAAAAACGATAAGAGACTTAAAAAAACTAGTTGACCGTTAAATATTTTTCTACTGTCTTCGACCTCATCCTGTCAACATTTTTTTTTCGAGAATGTGTGTCCTTTAATTTGTTATTAAATAAAAATAAAAAGTTAATTTTTTCTTTAATAAATTTTTTGAATAATTATTATTTAAGCAAAGCGTGCTAATTTTTAAATATTTTAATCTTGCTTTTCGTTTGTTTCTTTTTCCATTTTTAGTTTTTTCTCTATTTTTTTCTGCACTTGTGTTTTGTATTGTGTTTTTCTTTTTTCATTTTTACTTTATATTAAACCAATTTAATTTAAATTTTTTAAATTATTTTTCTATTTCTACTTGACTATTTTTTCTGCTTTTTCTTTGTCTCTGTGCGTGTCTTCGTTTTTGTCTGTGCTTGTTTTTGCGCTTTCGAATCTTTTAGCCCTTCCTTTTCTTTTATTTTCTTATTTTAGTTTTTATTTAATTTTTCTGTCCTTTTTGCTTCAGACTTCGTGTCGTGTTTAGTTTTTTCTCCTTTCTTATTTTGGTTTCCTTTCTTCGTGCTACCGTTTTTTTCCCGTTGCCTACCCTTTCTTCCTATCTTTTTTCCACTCCTTTCATTTTGGTGTTTTATTTTTGTTGCCTTTTTTATTTCTCTACTCTCGAAAGTTTTTTCATCTATTTTGTTGTTTGTCGCTTTTATGCTTGAGTTTCTGACTGAGTTGCTTGTCTGTCAAGCTCTTGCCTTTGTTTGTAAGTCCTAAGCTGTGTCTTGTGTCTAACTCTCTCTCTCGCATCTTTATAACACTTTCGCTTCGTTTTTGTGCCTCCTTTCTTTTTTGCTATACTCGCGCTCCGCGCTCAGCGTCAGTTCTGTTCTCGCTGTTGTGTTTTCTGTGTGCTTCTCTTTCGCGCTATCTTCTGTGTCAGATTTTTTGGGGTATTTGTCCTTTCTGATCCCGGATTTGCTTTGTATCGGTGTGCGATTCGCATGTTTATTTTTTGCCTTGCCCGGAATGTTTGTTGGTTTCTTCTTGTCACTGTGTTCCTTTCCGCGTTTGGTTTCTCTGCGCGTTTCATGTGTTTTATGTTGTTTTTGTTTCCTGTAGCCACCTTCTTTTCCCTTCTTTTCGGTTCCATTAGCTTTTTGCGCCCGAGTCTGTTGGTGTGTGCACGCTTGTGCGCGGCTTGTTTCGTGTTTATTTTGTGTGGAAGTGTCTTTCCTTTTTTCCTTTCTGCCTTGCGCTTATTGGTCGTTTGCGTGTGCTTCTCGTTTTATCTTTCTCTTGTGGGGTCGCGTGTCTGCGGGCCACGCTTTCTGCGACAGCGGAAGGCAGCCTCGCATGTTTAGCGCTCCGCATGTCCGTGCGCGTGTTGTATGCCTTGTTTAGTAGGTGTGTCCTTTTTGGGCCCAGCGATGCGTTTAAGTTGTTCGCACTGCCATGATTTTCTGTCCGTGTCCTGCAGCCGGTTGTCTGTGCGTTGCTTTCTTTTCCTCCGTGTGTTTTTTGCGCTGTGTGGTGTGCAGTTCCTTTTCTGAGCCTTCTGTCTCGGTTGTGTTTCCGCTGCGTTTGTTTGTGCCACCGCATCTGCTGCACAGGTTCCTGCTGTGGGTCGTGGTCCCGCCCGAAGCGCCTTCTGTCTTCCGCTACCAGTTTGGTTGCCTCGCGAAGTGGCTTTTCTTTGTGTGTTCTTTGATCTCGTACTGTGCGGACTCTTGTGTGTTTGGTAGTTTTACACTGTCACGCTGTTTCTGTTGTTGTGTCTGCTTCGTGTTGCTGTTGCTGCCGTGTGTCCGTGTCTGTGTGCCACAATGTGAGGTATGCGCCGTGCTACATGTTGATGCCGGGTGTCCCAAGCGGTCCAGATGTGCGGCCGTCTTTTGCAGCTTTCTCTCCTGTTGTTTTGCGTGGACCTCTCTGTTTGTTTCGTTTTTACACTCGGCCTGCGCGCATCGTGTGTCCATCTGTTCGGTCTAGTGCGTGTGTATCATGTGAAGCAACTGCCGCTTTCGGGTGTGTGTTTGCGAATTCCATGACAGTCGCCCGTGTACTTTCATGGCTTTGACGCGGTGCCGTCTTATTTCCTGCTTTGAAGCTTGACTGGATCTTCTGGTATCGCGCCGCCTTGCGCTTCCCGCTTGCCTTGCCAGTCCCTGCGCGTCTTCCTTTCCTTTTATTTTGTTTTCGGTGTGTGTTTCACGCGCTCTTTTCACGCGTCTTTTGCGCCAGTGCTGCCATTGCCAGTGTGAGTGCGAGTGCGAGCCTGTGGCGGTTGTGTTTCGCACTCGACGCCGAAGTGCTTCTGCGCGCTTCGCATGTGCCAATTGCATCTTTCCATTGTCCACCCTGTGCTGTGCATTTGTCGCCTTCTCCGCCTTGCGCGCCTCCTCCTGTGGCGTGCGGCCCTCTTTCCGCTTATTTGCCCGGTCCTGCGGGTGTTTGCTTTTGTTGTGCGCTTTTCTGCGCTTCTTGTTCGGCGCTGTGGGAAGTGTGTCTTTGCTTTCCTCCCACCCACAGGAGGTCCTCTACTGCTTCAAGTTGTGCCGTCGGTTTTGCTGCGGTTTCTATTTGCTGGATGGCTGTGGCTACTTCTTCAGTTCTTTTGTACCACTCTATGTCGCTTTGTGTTTTCAGTATAGATTGCTCGGTGGCGAAGCAGATCAACGAGGCAACGCTGGTGGCCTGTCCGTGGGAGCCGTTCCTGGTTGTCCTCCTTCCGATTCACATTGCTTTCTTCGTGCTTGATTTGCCGCCCCCTTCAGTTTTGCTGTTATCGTGTCCAGGCTTTGTGCGATGTCCCGTGCAGTCTGGGTCTCTTGTTTTTCGAAGAGTGCGTTGCAGATGTCTTTCACGACGACACAGTTTTTCGTTGCGAGGTCGCTGGCAACGGCGTTGCTTCCGCGCTGCCGACCATTTTTGCCCAAACTTGTGCTACTCTGATGTTCGTACCCGTGCTGTCGGCCTTTTTCGCCGTTCAGACTAGCAGAACGCACGGGAATTGGTTTGCCACTGTCTCGCCGCATGCCTTGCTGCTGCCACCTGCTGCTGTGTGCTGGTTGCACAGGAACAGCATTTGCACGGCGAGTGCGCTCGCGTATTTAGCCTTCGCTGTGTTGTCCCTATACGTAGTTGCCTGAGTCGGTGGCGAGCTCCTTTAGAGCCAAATTCTGCTGGCCCTCCGTCTCCTCTTGGTCGATTCTCTTAGTCCAGAGTATCGCACGCGCCGCTTCGTTCTTCGCTTATTTCGCCGCTGCTGCGATCGTTTCTTTCAGTTCTGTCGCTGTGCGATTTATGCTCGCCACACTTCCTTCGCTTTGTTCTCGTCTGCTACTCTCTCTCTGCGTCGTTTGCACTCCGGCACATTGGCGAGTGTGCGCGCTGCTATGCTTGCGTCTATCAGCGTCACGTTCCACGTGACCTCTGGCAGCTGTCCCTGTAGCGTGTCCAGCTTGCCCTTTGTTCCTGTCACCAGTTACCACGTGTTGATTATCTTAATGCCGTCCACATGCCGAAATAGTTTGCACAGCGAAGTGAAATCGTCACTTGTGTCTACAGGCTGCTCTGCCGCGTGCGGGGCGCCGATAAACAGTGCCGCGATCACTGCAGTAATCCAGCGAGGAATCATTTCTTTCACCGCACCAACCGACCGCCCTCTGTGCACGGTCACGCGTCCATTCGCGCTAACACAGCCGCTCGCCTTCGAATGTCGACACCGCCACATTGCTGAGTGCATTTCGCGTGCCGCATACGCTCTTTCCGCCATACCGTCCCGCAAACACAACGGAGAAAGCGATGGCGCATGCTGTTCGCCCCCTTCCAGTGCCGAGTGTGCCTGCCACCCGACGGAAGCAACGCGTGCCATCACGCTTCCACCGAGAGCCGCTTGCCTTGCGCACCTGTCTGCAAGTGAGCACAAGTTATGCATTTGATGGGTGTCGGGCCACGCGTCTGCCTTTTTCCGCGCGGCGCAGGCTTCTGACGACGCAGAGACAGCAAAAAGTCACGCGGTCAGCCGAGCAAACGCCGCACCTGATGTGGCGCGCAACAATCGCCTGGTATTCAGGGGCAAGGCAACACAGCTGAACAGTTCGCTCGGCTTCCAGGTACATTCGGTGCTCTCCGCAGGTGCGACCACGCGAACGCAGGTGAGAAGCACCGCGGACGCTGTGCATGGAGCGCTCGTGTCGTACTTGTGCTTCCGTTGGCGAAACCGATGAATGGCGCGGGATGCATTGGGGACATGGAGCAGCGGAAGGCATCAAAGGACGTGGTGCCAGCTCTGTGACGGTTTCTCGCGGCCCCAGCCACACGCGCAGCAACGCTATCGGTTTGTCTCTGGGGACAGCGCGGGCCCATCGACGACCCAGGAGAGGCAAGGAAGCATGCTTGTGGCGCGCAGGAACAGGGCGTACCTGGGAATCAACGGCATCCTGCCGCTCGCGTGTGGCGAAGCGTAGCGCGAAAAGACCAGAGAGCCGCTTAAGGCCGTCGCTGGTGGCACCACCGGGCGCGCGGATCGAGGTATGCTGCGCGATGCGCGCGTGGTGAGCTCAATTCCAGCGATACACATCGGAAAGAACTGACTCAACGCAGCGTGACGGTGGCCCGGTGTTGACTAGTGCACGGATTGTTGAAAATAGCTAGCTTCCGTCCCTGCGGCCGGGTCGTATTGCCAGACTGCACCGGAGCGATGGGAGGGCCGCGGCACAGATGACGTGCGTGGTCTCAAAACGTAAGGGGAACTTGGAAGCAGAAAGCAGCGGGAGTGGGGCTTTGTGGCTACGAGCGAAGGCGTGGCTGACGGGTGGCTGCAAGCGGTGCGTGGGCCACGAGCAGCACAGGGCGCAAGAGGCGCACCGACACCATGAAGCTGACTGAAATAGTGGAAATTCTGTCGCTTCTCTTTTCGACTGCTGGCACGAAACACAGCGGTGAGCAGACATCGCGGAAGCAGAGTCGTGAGGCGGGCAAGCGGTCTAGCTTTTGGCCCGTCGAGTCAGAGTGACGTGGCCATTGAGCGAGAGTAAACAGGTGTACAAACAATATCGCAGGCGAAAGCTTGACTCGAGATATCATATGGCGCAGGGAAAGGGTGACTTGGTGTGAGCGTGTTGTGGCACGTATGCTGAATGGCACACGAAAACAACACAAAATACCCATGAAGGCACAGGACAGCCCCTTCGAAGGCACGCGAACATGAAGGAAGCGACTGAGCATCGCCTGCGGAGAGAAGAGAGAAGCGACAAGCAGTGTGTAGTAGTGCGACCTTGTAGTGGAAGGCTTTTAGAGTCGGCTCTTATTGACGCAGTCCAGCAGCGCATGCATCGTCACTTTTCATCTTAGAAGAATATGCCATGCTCCCGCGCGGAACCCCACAAGTGAAATGACGTGGATGCGGTGTGATAGGGAACAAAAAGAAAGCCTTGACTAGAGTGAAAAGCCAAAGATGAAAGGGGGACTCACACATTGTCATGCAGTAGTGCGGACGTTTTCGCGCTCAGTTGCGGACTGGGGGAGCCTTCCTTGCGGCTGACGTGGAGCACGGTGTATGGAAATGGTGCGTGACCACGCTCTGCAAGTGAGCTAGGGCGTCTGCGCCGGTACGCGTGCGGAACAGGAGCCGTGTTGACGCCGAGGCTGCCTGTTGCGAGGGAACAGTCGAGAATGTTAGCCACGGTTGGTGTTGCAGGTTTAAGAGCTGGTCTGTCTTTTCGAAGGGGAAGAAATGTGGATTGCGCGAAGCGTTAGGCATGAAGAACTGGGCGAAGGTTTTGTCCACGTCTTTTCCGAAACGCAGGCGCAGTCGGTGCTGAAGCAGAGTTTTTGTTGCGTGGGTGGTCGCTGAGGTTGGCGGCCGTGCCGATGGCGGACGGTGCGACAATGTCGGTGGTCGCGGTAGTGAACGAGGGACACCCGCTTTGAAACTTGGGTGTGCGGCGCAGAGCGACCCTAATAGGTGCCGGCCATCCGCCTGTGAGTATGTAAGGAACGGTCCGTAATGGTCACTTAAACCATAACTTTTTCTACAGGTGTACTTGAACGAGGCACCAGGGCGAAGCGAACGTGGCGAACGGTGACAGGAGAGGGGCGCGTGCCGGCAGGAGTGACGAGGGTGTTTGATGGAAGGGGAGCCTGGAAAGCACGGGAAGCGCGTGGGGCAGCCGCGAGAGATTCTAGAGACACTTCGCCGGACGTGAGCACGGCTCGAGCAGCAGTTGCGTGCCATTGACATGCGAACTGCGTCGGCTGCACTTTCGTGCGCTTAAGGACAACTTGGCGTGCCTACGCCAGAAAGCGGGCGGCGAAAACAACGAGGATGGGGAAACAGACAGGGAAAGACGCATGTTCCGTGGCCGAAGCGAACGAGGTCGCGGCGCGAAATGCTGAAGTAGTGGCAAGGACAGCGGAGGGGAGCGGAAAGGGGGAAGTGGTGGACTTGAGGAGGAGGGAAGTGTGCGTAGCAGATCGAGTGCCAAACGGCCAAACGGGCAACAAGCGAGTAACGACGCGTCGAGTATTGCACTGACTCGAGGTTTGTGCCATCCGGCGCGACGGTGCGGACTAACGGGGCGCGCGCAAGAAGCGGTGGCACGAAGAAAGGGGGAAAGGACAAGCCTTTACTGAGAACAGACCCGTGGCTGTGAAGCGCGGTGCGTCGCGTTTCACAGCGGACGCTCACTAGTGCCTCTGTGCACCGCTCAGAGATGCAATTTTTTCGCGTGGATAACATAACTCATGAAACGCAGGTTGGCATGATTGTGGGGCCCCTGATGTTTACAGATTTTCCAACTCGTTCACCGTTCCACATCCCCAGAGGTTGTCGTGTGTGTTGTCGCCTCGGGCACCTATCCTGTCATTTTTTCTTATTGTCTTCACTCCGATGCAACGGGGTCTTCAGGTGGCTTTTGCGCTAGCGCCTAAGTGTACTGTCGAAAATTACCGGAGTTGTTTTCACTTGTAGTTGGCTCCACAGTGTCCACGTTCTTCACCACTGTTGCATGTACGCTACATGAAGTTACCATTGTAGTAATATCATATTCCTTTTTTGTCCTCATTTCCAACACAATCTTCTGCCAGATATTCGTTTTGTGAGCAAGCAAAGCGGACGAAGAGGAGCGGCAAAACAGAGACATACGAGAATTAGGAAACGTGTTCATAGCGCCAGTCTTATGAAGAACATTTCCCCAGATACCTGCAAAAATTGTTTCTCCACTGGTTACCTGCGTCGGAACTGTCCCTTAATCAAATGTGCAACCTGCAGTCGACTGTGGCACTTTGAGGAGGACTGTCCACATAGGAGAAATCGACCGCGTGCTGAATATGATATCGGCATCTGCAGGTCCTGTGGCTCCTCTAGCCATGCCCAAGCGAAATGACCTGAAAGAATAAAGTCTGTAGAGTGCTTTCAGTGCCACCAAAAGGGTCACATGATGCCGATGAGTGCACAGACACGCTGTTTCAACTGCGGCCATTTCGGTCATAGTTCTCAGCTTTGTGCGAGCAAGCCAGTTTGCTTTCACTGTTTTATGCCCGGGCACACGTCAACAGAGTGCCCGAGAAAGGATATGGGACGTTTGTGTTACCGCTGCAAGGAGCCAGGACACGACATGGCAAAGTCTCTCCAGAGTCCCCAATGCCACATGTGCAACCAAACGGGGCATCTTGTGGTCAAGTGTCCAGAAGTGTTGTGCAACTGGTGCCATCAAAAAGGTCACATGGCCAGCGCCTGCAAAATGTCCCCCTGCTCAACCGATGGTGGAAGTCACTCCTCAAATGACCGTCGGCATGAGGCATCTGCTGGTGCCAACGCCGGTAACTGTGCTAATGACATTGAAAGAGCGAGCGCCAGTACATTGGAGAAGGAGCCGCCTGGCAGTGAATCGTATGACACCGACTACGAAGGTGGCGCTCCTAGCACAACCGTCTGTGCCCGTGCCCAAGAGGCACCAGTACCGCCTTTTGTCTCATGCGGGGCTAAGCGCGAGGGTCGCGTGGCCGTTGTCATGGATGGAAGCTACTTTGAGCGCATTATTCAGGGACGTGAGAACCGAAATGAGGCACATTACAAGCGCATAGTTGACATTCTGCGTTACACACTTGAGTTTGTCGGTGATGTTTTTCAGAAGAATCCATTTGCCTTTTGGTTTGACACGGATCCGGCGGCGTTTGCGGAGCATGTGAGGAGGGACGTACATCCTCTCCATAGGAGCAAGGTGCTGCTCGAGAACCAACTCAGGAAGCAGTTTATAGTAGATGAAATGAATAGTGGGAGGCAACTAAGCAACGTTGTGGCGTGCCTTGTTGGTCGAATGAAACAACAGAAGGGATACACGAAACACGGGCCCGGGCGCGTTTGGGTTCAAGCGCGTGTTGACGTGGCTATCGCGGCGTGCGCCATTGAGTTGTTTATTCATCGTTTATTCGAGCAAGTGGTGCTCCTATGCGATGATGCGGATTTGTATCCCGTGGTTCAGTACTGTCACACGCAGCGGCGCAGATCTCAAGCGTTGGAACAGTCAAATCCGATCCGTGTGTGCGGGACCTCGTCCTCCATATCGAAGTCCTATGACCTGGGACAGGATCTGAGTGACTTTCTTCCATCCATTCTGTTTTACTCCCCACGTCATGTGGAGGAGAACAGAGAGATTGCATATCGTACACACAAAATTTTCATTTAACGTCGTGCGTGTATGCAAAACTCACCAGGTGGAACATATTTATGGATGGGCTTGCTACCTTCCAACTTCGCTGCTGTTCTACCAACGTTGTTGCTATCACTTCTAGTGGATTCTTTTTTATGTTTTCCATCACCGACTTTTCTAGTGTATACATCTGCAAATGAAATACATCGATATCTAATGGATGCCAATAAAAAGCCTTGCCCCGAAAGCCCATCCTCTAAATTTAGCACTTCTCGTCTGAGTAGGCCCCGTCGTCGCTCGCCTGCCGCAGGTAGCGCAAAGTGCACTTGGCAAGCTAATTTTCATTGACATGCGAACTTATTGGCTCATTTGCACTTCGCAATGACATCCACTCTAATTCTCTACTCTTTTCAGTGGCCTGTAGGGTTAGCCTAGGGGAAAACAAGCGGCAGGCGTGGAGTGTAAAGTAAAAGAGATGTCGGCGGGTGGAAACGTGTTTTCATCAAGTAAGGTCGCTAGTACCTCAGAGAAAGGCCCCTCTGCAGTATTGGCCCTTCCACCAGCTTACCGACAGACATGAGATCGCATCGAGTGCTTAATCGCTGCAGGGATGCCTCAAATAACGGCATTCACTGTGCCTCCAAAGTCCCGTGTTATGACGTTAGCGCAGCCACCCCATGCGGAGGCCGGAACGGCGCTGTTGCCGTGCTCCTTTTCCTCTCCTGAGAGATCGCTTATTTCAACCTTGGATAGTTGCTCACTGATGTCAGACACGGCAACGCCAAGAAGGGCACGAGCCAAGGTGGAGATAAAAAACTTTGACATGGAAACTGCCTATGCTGCTCTCTTGAGGCGGCTGAATGAGAAGCTGGATGATGAGGAAAAAACGTTTTCACCCCTTTCGTGAGCTGCTTGCTTTCACGTTTGTTGTCAGCTGCGGCAACACGTAGAGGAAGGTTTGCTGCTACTGAAGGACGGATTAAGCAGCTTCTTTCCAATTTTGTGATACTCAACGCGGTGCTGTGATCAATCCGATGATCATGACCAGATAGGCGTTTTGGTGTACACATTCAGGAACGTATGAAGGCAATGCTTGAAAGTGGTAGTTCATGGAGAAGTGAGAGCGAAAGGGAAATCCACACGTTAACTTCGCACTGGATACTTTTCCAAGAAGTACATTTTTCCTTTTGAAATGGATGTTTACACTTCCTGACCTGCTGCGATGTCGTTTGTTGCTTCGCACTACGTGCGGAATTTTGATAGGCGTCCATGGAAGGCTTGTCGGAAAGTTGGGTTCCTACTTTTAAAATGGCGTGAATAAACTGTTCCACGCGACATATATTATTGACAACCATACTGGCGCGTGGAATACTGGTGAAGCGGTGGTGTTGATGCCAGCTCTTGCTTCGACAAGAGCAGCGACACTTGTAAGCGCCTTCTCTCAGTTGTTTTTCATGTGCTTCAACTTGTTCCTTTCATTTTGGTTTGTTGAGACTCAGACAGTCTAACTCACTCACGTTTGCTGCTATACAAGAGAAAGCTCATGTGAGGGCGCCTTACACCTACCAGGAAGCGCTGTCTGTACGGTGCGAAATGAGTGATGATGAGTGTCCAGAACTCGTAAGTGCACGGGTACCTGTGAAAATTCTAACTGGTTTTTTAGGTTGTGGCAAGACGACACTGCTGCACTATGTTCTTTCCGCAGAGCACAGCCTTCGTATTGCTGTCATTGTCAACGAGTTCGAGTTCGGCAAGAGTATAGAGAAAGGTTTGACACTCAAAAGTTCACAGAAACCTGACGATGAGTGGCTAGAGCTTAACAACGGCCGCATGTGTTGCACAGCCCAGACGCAAACCGTCAAGGCACTCGAGGGCCTCATGCAGTCGAAGGAAATGTTTGACCTAGTCCTAGTCGAAACTTCAGGTCTGGCCGATCCAGCCCCAGTTGCTGCCATGTTCTGGCAAGACGAGCCCCTATGCGGATCTCTGTATCTCTCTGGCATCATCACTGTCGTGGATGAAAAAAACCTCTGCAAGTATCTGAGTGAACCCGACGTGTCAGCGGAGGCAACGCGCCAGGTACTTATGGCCGATCGTGTTGTGCTCAACAAGTGTGACATCGCTACCGAGGAGGAGCAAGGCGGCGCTCGCGACGCTGTAAAGCGCATAAATCCCGTTGTCCAGGTTGTACGCTCTTCCTTCTCCAGGCTAGAAACACTCCGTGACAGTCTGATGCTAAACACAACCCGACAAGCGATGGAGCTTTCACACCTTCACGCCCTCTGGCTGTCTAGCATTACCGCTGTCTCGCTTGAATTTTTGAACCTTCAAGTCTTCTTGCCGTGTGCAGTCTTAAGGATGTGGATATGATATGCAGGGACATGCTGTACAGCGAGCACGATCCCCGATTTGAGGTGTTGCGGTGTAAGGCGGCTCTGTGAATGAAGAGGGAGGATCAATACGAGCTTGTGCAGCTACAAACAATTGGGGAATTATTTGATGTCACCTTAATGGAAGGCCAGACACTCCCTTTAGGCTGCTCGTGTGCACTCATCCTCGGGATACGGCTCGATGAGGATGTCTTGAGGAGTATCTTCTCGCGGCACACTGTGTGCACAGCAGAAACGAGCGCAATAACACCTGCGACGTCGGACGCCACAGCAGTCAGTTTTCGAGATGTTCAATAGCCCAACTTTGTCCTCACTAGAAATCGAATGTTTTATATTTTCTGTGCTGCCACCGCTGCAGAACATTACGATTACTAACATTAGATCCATTAACGATATTGGCTACGAACATAACTATAGAATTGCAAAAAAGTGCCAATTCGCTCCTTATATTTTGTCTCCAACCCCTTCCTGCAGTACGCATAAAAGGTGACGGAGGAGAATTTTCTAAGGTTGCGCGCTGAGCGCGAGGGGGCGCGTCAGCAAAAGGCCGCAGAGCCGTCCGACAGTGCCATGGAACGGCTTCGGTTCGAAGAAAAAACTAGGGGTCTAGAGGAAGTTATCACTAAGCAGCTCTCCGATGGCGATGCACGTGCTGCGCAGGAAACGCTTAATGTGTTAAAGAGAGAGGTGCAGGACGCCACTCCCAATAATAGGCTAACAGCTTAAGAAATGATCAAGTCAAATACCTCCCTTTCACGGCTTCAGGAACTGATCGATGCGAAGGGTGAAAGGGGGCAGGGACGCAAGACGTTCAAGTTTTCAGCTTCCTCCAAGGTACTGTGCGCTACGGTCGCTGATACGTCTTTGTGTGTAACAGCTGCACAAGGTCAGGAGGAGGTTCTGGGGTGTCGTGATAATGTATTTGTGGACGCGCGCAAGAAGGATCTTTTTCTCAGCCCGTCGAAGGCACTATTTTTGCACAATTGCAGGGAGTGTGGGGTTTTTGTTCTTCCAGTGGCTGGCTCCGTCTTCATTTCGGATTGTGCACAGTGCAGCATTTGTGTGGCCTGCCAACAGCTGCGATTGAAGAACTGCACTGACATTAATGTCTATGTTTCCTGCTCTTCTAGACCCATCATTGAGTGCTGCACTGAAATGCGTTTCGGGTCATATAGTTGCTGGGTGGGCCTCTTGAACTCCACTGTCGACGAGCACCGTTACGGCAGTCATGAGGAATGGATGAAGCACGTTGGTGAAATGCGTGACCCTGAGCGGGCAGCGGATATGTACAAGTCTGTAGATGATTTTCAGTGGCTGCGGAAAACACTCAGTGCAAATTGGCGCGTGCTCAAACCTGAAGAGCAGGTGGTGTGCACGCAGCCTTTTATTCAGGAGGGCCATTCGGAGATGTGAAGGCGCGGAAAGGGAGGGTTACACATAAACTCGTTTGTGTAGCTCAAGTTCCTTCCGCCGTTGGAGTTGATTTACCTCGCTTTTCTTGGCAGCGCACGCCTTCTCATCAGAATGTTTTTATGTTGTCGTCCTAGCCTCTCCATTACCTACGTTCCATTTTATTTACAGGACCATGAATGCGACCGCCTTGTGTATGTTTTATTCTTGTTTGATTTATATATTAGAACTCTGTTTCGTGCTATCGAAGATGTTTTATTGGTAAATTGTTAGTCAAGAAAAATACACACAAACACAAGCACAAGCATAATAAATCGTAGAAATGATGAGGTGCGCAAGATTTCACAGAAGGATGGGAATCGTTATTTTACGGACTGTGTTATGCGCGGGCCGTGTTATGTCGTAGTAGACTTTTATATTTTTGTTTGCTCCACATGTGCCGCCCTGCACCGTTCGCACCAGCACAAGGTGAAGGGTATCAGCATGACCGAGTTTACAGACGAGGAGGTCACATGTCTTAGGATCGGTGGCAACGACAGAGCATCGGCGGTGTGGCTGAAAAGGTATACCAGGGATAAACCGTCCCATAAAAATGGGACTGCTGTAAGTGATTTCATTGCGGCCGTCTTTGCCAGAGCGGAGTATGTGAGTGAGGAGGAGTATGAGAAAATTCAAGGGGACATATTGCAGGCCGTAACTAGCCCTTTTACAACAGCGGACAGGGCACCTACAGCTAACCCCGACGCACCAGATATTTTCTGCCTTTCGACTCCTCAGGCGCAGGAGCAGTCGACCCACAAAGAGGCAAAGGAGGAAGACCTGTTTAGTGCCTTTTGAGCCGGCGCCTCACTTTCCAACGGCGCGACGCAGACAGTGGGCGCAGCAAATACAAGAAGGCCAGAAGTTTCTGTGGATGAGCTATTCAGTTCCATTCCCTCAGCACCTACACAAACAACTGCAACGCCGCAGGTGGCTCCCGGCATTGCGGGCATGCAGAACCAGTACCACACTTCTGCGTTTTCAGCCATGCCGATGCAACAGCAGACAATGATGGCCCCGTCTACGATGTCCGTAGGTATGAGTGCAGTCCAAGGCGGGTTCACAGGAATGACGGTTCCCTCCCCTTATGGAATGCAGCCGCAGCAAACGGTGCCGTTCCAGCACACCGCCCCATTCGGTTGCGTGGGGGCCCCGGAGACGCTGTTCTCGCACATGCCACAAACCGCCTCTTCTCCTCAACAGTTTGCGGGGTTTTAAACACAGCCAACACAGGGTGCAAATATTAACTTCCTTCAAACGCCCGCAGCGCCTGCAAGCACAGGGCCAAAGAGGGCAGTTGGAGGTGCACCAAGTGACGTATTTGCAGTTTTAGACCCGTTTGCGAACAAACGGTAAGCACCTTTTATTATCACTCACTTGCTTATACTTCTATTATGCAACACCGCGCTTATACATCGTATTCCTCTTAACTTATCTGCTAATAGGACGAGTGCTGACTTTCTGATATTGAGACTTGCATGCACTCACTTTTCAGTGAGTGGGTTTCATACTTCCTTCTCCTTTCTTGGTTGTATGTACGGGCTGTATGATCCTATGCTTCACACGTTTTCCACAGGCTTGCGAGTCCCAGCGCACTCTCAAAATTTTTTTGCGACACATTTTTCATCTTACGGCAAGTGTCCAGACCCAAGAGAGCGAAAAGTAGGCGCCCAATGACAAGCATCATAGGAAGAGCGTGGGCATGCCAGACTTTTACTAACTTTACACATTTGAGCAGGGCCTCAAGTCACGCCAGCCCGTTGGTTGCGACAAGCCGGCACTCCAAGCAATTCATAGTGCCACCGAACCTTGTGATTTCCCAGTCATCTAACGGCGTGCCGAGCGCTCTGTGGCTTCTCCACCGCCCAGACAGTGTGTTGGGAATAGTGGTGAGCCCACAGTCGGATGGGCCATGCCCACTGTCCTGTGATGCTGCGGGCCACACCGACCACAGAATGCGAAGAGTAGTACGACACCTTGGATCTCTTCCCTTTCGGACGACAGGCACTGTGCCGGTTGGGATGCCCATGGTGGTTCACAAGAATCGTCCTGTCGGTTGGTGTCTTGACGGTGCTGCCGCGCCACTCTACGCCCACACTTTGAGCCAGCTGGCGCGGCTCAGGTCAAAGCGACTTAAAACGTTATTGCTCTCAAACCCAATCATCTGTAGAACATATTATGAATGGGACAGCTGGAGGGAGGCGTCGATGGAGCCCGGCTGGTCGTGGTATCAAGCCGACGAAGAGGTAGCGAACGGTATCTTAGACGGTCGAATGACGTTCGATGATCTCCGCGTTTCGGCCACTGAAGTGGCATAGAGTAGACGAACGAAAATACATAGATGCACCGCACGGGACAAACGTTCAGTGGCAGGCCTATATAGAAGCACTGAGAGTTTATTACCCATTCTCTAACATAATTTTCTCCTTGTCTGCATGCTCCTTGTATGAAAGTTTAAGAGTCATACGCCCACGTAGATCCCCCCTCTTCTTTTCTTAATTGTGCTTCCCAACCACTCAAACTTGGATTAACTTTGACTATTGCTTTGTCGCTTTTTGTGCTTCTTTGCTTTCACTCGAACAATTTTTGTTGTATTCCCTGGTTTACCTGCTCTCAATATATATACGCTCTGTCGTTATTGTTGTGTAGCGTTAGTCCCACTTTACAGGAATTACATCGGCAAATGTTGCGTCAAAAGGGAACGTTGCTGGCTTCCTTTTGGGGCGTCTTTATGGATGTTGCTATCGGACTGCGATCTCCACGAAGAATTGAGTTCAAACTATTCACTCGCAAGTGTCCGGAGGCCACTGAGAATTTTACCAAGTTGTGCACCGGTGAAAATGTCCTGCCGCGCGTGCCAAGTACCTCCGGCCTCGGCGACCCGTCGTTCGCAGACCAGTTTCTCCCGCAACTCACCTACAAGAACTCCATTTTTCACCGTGTGGTGAAGGGGTACCTCATTCAGGGCGGGGACATCACATCAGGCCGCGGAACCGGTCAGCTGTCCATATATGGCGAAACGTGTGCTGCCCCAGACGAGGTTGCTGCCTCGGTATTCGACAGGCGTGGCCTTGTTTGGACGGCAAATAGCGCTCCATATTTGAACGGTTCTCAGTTCTTCATCCTGACGACCAATGGGCATCCCATCTAAATAGGACGTGCATTTGCTTTGGCTGCATTGCAAATGGTTATGATGTTGTTAAAGCTATCGAACAACTACAGCTGGAGCCATCGGGGTTCCCGTCAGAACGAGTGGCAATTGTAGACTGCGGCGTGCTGAAGTAAGCAGTGCAGACAAGCGGAGGAGATAAGCTGGCCAATATCCCATACGTGTAGTTGTATGGATGAGAGGCAGTGAATATCGGTGATGTACGCGGGGATGTGTGCAGGAACATTAGTTCCAAACACTTCCTCCATATCTTCGCATCTCTACTAGGGCGTACTTTTTGCACTGACATCGCCATTCGCAAAAGCCGCCTCTTTTTTATCTTCTTTTCATACATTTTCCCTTCGTTTATCCGGCTTTCACTTCGCCACCGCAACTCTCCAACGGATCCTGTAGTCGTCGAGCGCTACCTCCTTTCTCTTTCTTTCATTCAGGTGCTTACACATAGGCACATGTGCGTAATGATGAACAGCCACGAGAACTGCATGAAGTACTCTCCAGGTGTGCTCCTTGGCAACTGGTACGAGGACATGCGTGTAGGCGAGGACAAGGTAAAGTTTTACCGAAACCAGACGTGCGCTAGCGGAGATGCAAGCCGAAGCTGCTTCCGATGCGTCGTGTATCACTGACAACACCTGTCTCGGAAAGTGGGGTGATGTGGTTATACTTGGCCAGCCACTGCAGTTTATCAATGTGGCGAGCGTGGCCGCGCTTGCACTAGACCCAAAGTGGGCCCTCCCTTATACTTCGCCCCACCAGTGCCTCGTGACAGCAGAGGACACTGCCAGACCACAAATTCGCACTACGTGGGTTCCACATGAAACCAATGGCGAAGATAATATTGCCTACGAGGAGCAGCTAAAGGAGGGTGACATTCTACATTCTGGTCAACACATACGTATCGCCAATAAGGGGTCGCATACTGGTTTGTTCTTTTATTTGCACTCGAGCGTCCGTGACCTGTGCCATGTAGGGAGTCAGCCATTGATTGTGTCACAAGGCGAGTGTAAGGACAACATTTTCGTTGTGAACAAGCCTGGGGAAAGGCGCGTGGACATCCGCGGTGGAGGACCAGTGCACATTGGAGAACCATTCGTTCTCTACCATGCTGCAACAAGCCAGCCAGCGCGGTGCACTATGAAACAGCAGAAAACTTCACTTGGCTTCGAGCTGGAGGTAAATCGCTCGTTTGCGGGTGACAACTTCTCCAGGTCGATCGCTGCAGTGACAAACCACCAATAAAACCTCTTTGTTATCGGCACGGAAACGCGCATGGCACGTACAAACTTGACTGTGGCATCACTGCTCAGTCGGACGGAGCGGTGCGAGTGGATCGCCACGTCTGTGAGCTGTGGTTCGGGATTGGACATTCTCATGTCTCGTATACGACATGGCGCTTTTCACTTTGGTGGGCGACTTGGCTTCAGAGTTGTATCAAAGGCCCTGAAGGTGGCCTGCAGGAGCAATGCAACACCATCACTATCGGCAGAAGCTTCTGAGCAGTTTCCGCCTTGTGGGCGTCGACATTCAGCCTATTGACCTGGTTGTCATCTATAAAAGATTTGACCACGATGGAAATGGCCTCATTTGTGCTCAAGAATTCCTGCGTGCCTTGCGGGAGGACATGCCACCAAATAGACTGTCAGCGGTCGTTGCTGCCTCCCAGAAGCTAACTGTTGAGGGTGGAGGCTCTGTGGGCTACAGGGACATGCTGAATATGTTTAAGCATAACTCCACACATCAGCCCGATGCTTCTGATGGTACTCTGACCTGCGAAAGGGTTATTTCTGAGTTTGTTAACTGTTTGGTCGACGTGAAAGACACGACAACGGTGACGCTGGATGACTTTGTGGCGTACTGCACGGACATTTCCCCCGCCATCGAGAGGCATGAACGGTTTGCAGTTATGCTGGAGAACTGTTGGCGTACACCCGGAACAGACGACTATGAAAGAGGCCTCTCTCAGACTGCAGCGTCGCTGGTTTGCTCAAATGACGCTGCCCAAACTGTTTCTAGAGAGTGATAGCTGGCACTCGATTACCGCGAGGTGGTGGTGGCCCCGAAACACCCATTTCTAGCTACAAGTGCAGGTGATTGCATGAATGATGTGGCTGATGTATAAAAAAGAGAAGTTCGAGGAGCGACGAGGGTGTAAAATGTGGGAATGTCCTTCCTGCGTGCTTGCTAGTTGCGTACGGTGTGCAAATGACTTCCATGGAAACAAGAGATGGGACGGAGTGCAGCTGTAAAGCTACACACCTGCTTAAGGTAGCGGTGCAACGAACCGCCGGCCTCTGTGCCGACAGGATTACTTTTACACCTTTTGTCTTTTAGAGATGCACTCTTTACGCCATGGTTTCCACACATGTCTTCAAGCCACAATATTTTTGATGACAGACAACTCCTTGTGTTGTTGTTGTGCGCCTGCCAACGCGCTTTGTGTGTCCTATTTATTCCTCTAACCAAATAGGCCGGGCCTCTCACACATAACTGTATTTTAGCGACAAAAAACGTATGCAAGTGGAATGCAATGGTGTATCCCATAAAGTGGAGTTTTGTGGTCCCACTGTGTCACTGGGGCATATCAGTGGCGACGGCGAGGTGAAAGCCACGCTCAACAACTTTGCTTTTTCGGAGATCACACAACTACTACGCTCCAGGCGCGACCCGTGCTCGGCAAAGCTTGTGGTGGGTCAAAAAACGTTTTTAATGCGTTTTGTAAGTCTGGAACAGCGAGAGCAATTCATCCAAAAGGTGCAGAGATGTGCCAGTGAGTCAGGTGGCACGGAGAAGTGGCTTGCCTCCACCATTTGTCGTGCCGCTGTTGATGTAGGAATACTCACTGAATCTGAACTTGAAGTCCTGATGAGCGAAGAGCTCCAGCGAGGAGTCGTGATGGCCCTTGATGCGATTGGCTCTCTTGTGGACCCAGTTACATTTAGGCTCCGCCCAATCACGGAACAATTAACAAACGATTTTTTCCGGCAGATACCGGTCCTAGCCAAGATATTTGAGCGAAAGGTGACGGATGAAGAAACGATGCAGCAGTTTTGGGAGGTGGTGGTGCGGAAGTACTTTTGCTTCTCACGCACATTTCTCGAGGATGAGGTGCATGCGCTCGAGGCAAAGGATGGGGGAGGCACCACATCCTCACCGGCTGCAGGGCCAGAGACACTGACAGACATTAACGTAGCCTCGGCCCAGGTGCTGCCAATGGTCGGGCAACAAACAACAGAGGTGTGCTCCCTTACCCCGTCGCGTGTGTTGGACGATAGCACGCCGCAATTGATGCCGCACATTGGCCTCTTTCGAGGTCGCCCACTACCTTTGCCATGCACTCCAGCAGAAAAACTGTGCGCTGTGCAGTCTACCCTTGCGCACGTAGCAGTGAGCGAGCCACCTCCCGTTTCCAGCACTCTGCCGAAATAAAGTGCTAGCACGGAAGTTCTAGAGCTATTAAAAAGATTTTGGAGTAGTGACGCGAATCAAAAGAAGGCACTGCGATCAAAATTTGATGACTTGAAAAAAAGAACTCTAAAAGTATTTTACAAAAATGGTGCTTGCAGCGTGTCGATTTTTTTCTGGAGGAGTTGGGCAACAAGCAAGACAGATGAATGACGCCGGTGAAGCAGAGCCTGAAATTCCAGAAATGGACCATCACTGTTAGTTTTGAGAATAAAAAACAACAGTGTAAGAAAAAAGTGCATTTTTTTGGTGTGCGATTGTGTTTGTGTGTTAGAAATACCCACCTGCCGCATGCGAGTAGGCGCTCTTTTTGTTTTACATTTTGCTGTTCTTGTCGTTTGTCATTTTTACTGTTTTCACTGCCGTGGCCACGTTTGTTTGGCAGTTGAAATGGCCTAAGTACGCGCTACCGTTTGTAATTTGTTGGCCCCAGCGGAAGGAGGCAACGGAATTTTCCGCCGTGGAACAGCTCGCATGTGCTCTCCAACATAAGGCACGTGGCTACTTTGCTGCTCTTTTTGTGCCACAAGCAGTGGTTCGCCGCATCCCATTCATTACCGTATTGATGCTGTTCGACACTCCGCCTTTAGTGCGCCGATTGGTTGCTCTGGGACGGCACTTCTTGTGTAAAGCAAGCAAATGAGCACTTCATCTGCCTTACTCACCATATTTGTGACATGTCGCTGTTTGATTTGGTATTATTAACAATCGATCGTTAAGGTGGCGAATGGTGTGTGTGCGATGATGATGGCCTTTGTCCACTCAACTCAAGCTGTAAAACTGACTTTCCCCTCGAATTAACGCTGGCAACGGTGAAACTGGTGCATCTCTGCTCCAAACTCATTCGAAGTTGCGCGCATATGTGCGTGTTGATGCACCGCACATGTCGTTGTCAAATAGAGGCTGTTAATAAATGCCTGTGCCTTGCTGCACACTTCTGTTCATTTCTTGTTCGTTTCATTTCTTTTCCAGCTTTTAGTTCTGTGCCACTTGGTGCTATAAAAGCTCTCTTTATTGTAAGTGTTAGCTACCAGAGGCTTCAAGATGACTGAGGAGCGCCAGATTCAGAGCATGGTTGACTTTATTGAGCGTGAGGACAAGGCCCAGGAGAAGGCGGATGAGCTCAACTCTGCGGCACAGGAGGAGTACGACGTGGAGAAGATGCGCCTTGTAGAGGCGGAGAAAGTAAAGGCGCGTGCAGCCGGGGAAAAAAAATTAAGCAGGTGGACGTTGACCGGCGTGCCGCTCGTGGCAACTTCTCGAAGATACAGCGGCTTCGCATCATGGAGGAGCAGTCCAAAATAGTTGACCAGCTGAAGGAGAATGTCAAGAAAAAGCTGCTTACCTTCGTCAAGAACACCAAGCGGTACAGCGAACTGCTTGTCAAGCTTATCCACGAGGCGTTGCTCGCAGTACGCGCTAACGCCGTTATTCATGTGTGTAAAGATGATGAGAGTCTGGTGAAGAACATGCTTAGCGACTTGAAGAAATGGTATGAAGACAAGTTGGGAACGACAACGTCCATCACGTTAAGCAAAGATTATCTCAGCGGTGAAGACGCATGGGGTGGGGTGCTCGTCAAATCTTAGGATGGGAACATTGTTTGCAACTGGACACTGTCTAGCAGGATGCGCAACTGCCTAAACGACCAGCTGCCGACAATCCGCTACACCTTTTCGATCCTGATGCTTCTTTTTAACAATATTTCGAATTACCTCCATGTTGTCCGCTTCCTCATCAAGCAAAAAACAAACAGACAAACAAAAACCAGAAAAGGGAAAGAAGGAAAGAAAATAAAAGAGGAAGAGCTCAAGAAACAGAAACAACAAAAACAACAACAAGAACTGCTCGACGTAAAGTTTCATTCTGTTTTACTTGTTGTTATTATTTTCCCACACCTTGATTTGCTGTGTAATTGCTAGTTGTGCGAGATTAGTTAGTGTGGCAGGAAATAGAAAGGTATAAGGTGAATTTTGCTTGTTGAACGCGGAGGTTGTGGGATGCGACGAGGTAAGAAGAAAATTTTGAGAGGTCCCACAAAGAGAAAAGGAGTTCTTAAAAGACAACGGTATTTGCACTGTTTGACGCTTTTTTATTGTTTTCTTTCTTCTTGTTGTTTTTCCCATTTGTAAAGGAGTTAAGTGAATGCCTTTGAGTTCAATTTTAATATTTTGTTCCCAGAACAAAATGGATAAAACAAAAACTAAATGTACCACAGTCTTGTCCGTTGCCCAACTGGGGTGAGCACGCTTGCCATATCTGGAACCACCAGCTTTTTGTGTAAGGGAAATATTCGCCTTTCTTCTCCCCACTTTTCTATGCGTGGTGCACCTGCGGCTAAAATATCCAGTTCTTGAGCATTTAGTATGGAGGGAGACGAGGAGGAATGCAAATTGGACTTAAAAGACCTGGGCCAAAGGATGCCGCAGCTGCAGAACGCCTGGAATGAGTTTCAGCGCTCATATCCTCCCGTTTCGCCGCCAAAGAACAGGTCCACCCTCCAAGGTGGCCCTTCCCCACAGTCTCCAGGATCCAAGTCTTTACGACATGCGCACTGGTGTGGGGAGAGTAACCGCGCAGCTGAGTGGAAACAGCAGGCGTTGGAGTCGACAACACCTCTTATAGCACGAAATGTTGGCTGGACAGCTTCAGCTACCGAGTTGCAGGTTGTGGGCGCGGTGCCAGAGCGGCTCCCTCCACTCGACAGGGCGATGTTAACAGGCCAAACGCGCACGTGTCATAGCTGCGGTTACAACAAACCAAAGATAACTGCACAGTTCTGCTGCAACTGTCGTAGCCGGCTTTAGTCACGTATTATTCCGTGCAAATCGGAGGCCAGTTCCACACTTGCGTTATTCAGCATTCAAATTACTACGTCAGTTGCGCCTCTCCTTCATATCTTAGTGCACTCGGCTCCTGCGATCTAGAAGTGTGTTCTACTTGTATATGCATTCTTTGCTCATTGTCCCCGCCTCTGCAATTTTACGGGAAGGACTTTTTCCTGTCTCTGTTATCTCTTACACAATGTAAGTCGTTGCTTCACTTTGCTTGTGCACTGCTTCTTTGTACAGAGTTTCGTTTTCCACAAAATATCAGTTGATCCTGCACGCTTCTTTTCTACACAGATAAGGCAATCTACACAAGACAGCAGAGAAAGGTAACCTGTAAAGGAAGACAGTGAACCAGGACACTCACATATACCAACGCGAGGAGTAAGGCACAGAAACAAATTTGTTTGGTCTCATTTTTTTAACCACCAAGCGCTTACACCATGCAGCAAAGCAAAGAAATTGTTCAAACATCACGTCTGCGGTCAAACATAAGCAGGAGTTGCAGAACTCGCGCACCCAGCACGCGGTCACTGTTCTTGATGTGTACAGTTCCGAGTGTGGACAGAGTAAGGCTCTATCTGAACCATTCAGGCGCCTATATACCGATGCGGGAGACCAAATATACCTCCGCTTCCTCTCAGTGGAGTGCAATGCCGTTTTAGACAGCCTTGACCAGGCGGAGGAGCAGCAAGCTCACTGTCTCGCTCAGGGTGAGGAGGCTTGTCCGGATGCGCTCTCAGCGTTCTGGCAAAGCATTCTTTAAGGGCGTCGCGGTAAGTCCAAGTCATACTGTATTTTCTACAATAAATGAAAAATGCACGCCTCAATCGAAGGAATCAATACGCCCAAGATAATAAAATGCGTCAACTATCTCTGCACTCCTCAGACACCAGCAAAGAACCGCACGTCGAACGAGGGCCTGCTCGACTTTTGGCTGCGCTTACTTTATTGTCTCTGAAAGCGAAGTTTTCTGGTATTCCTTTCTTCGCGCTGTACTTGATCATACCTCGGCGAACAGACCACTGACAGAAAGGAAAAGCAGTGCTCTTGCGGACACCATCGGCGTTTGTAGTGGTAAGGTGGGCATAGATGCCATTGAAAAGTGGATGGGGGCACGCACACTGGAAGAGAGTCTTGCTGAGTTGTTTGCATTCCTTAAGCCTGAGAGCATCTCGCCTGTTTCCTCAGACCAGAAGTGCCTGTCGATTGTCGGAGAGTGCTCCGACGTGGAAGGCAGTGTGGGACGTGAGAATCTCATGAATGTGCTACGAACCAGCCGCGACGTCAGCGTCAGATGTAAGCCAGAATTATGGCACCTCTTAATGTCTGTGGAACTGCAGTGTCCTGTTGAAAGGAGTCTTTTGTTTCAGACATGTGAAGATGGCGAGCGGGCCGCCATGGAGACGCTTAACCGCGTCACTGATCTGCCGACTGTGAGAGCATATTTGCAAAGTCGTGGGGTATCCATGGAAGACATCAGTGTTCTCTGCCACGCGGCTTCTGAGAAAATCCCATCGGAATGTCCAACGTACGACAAACTTGCTCTGGTACTCCTCTCCTCCGATGCTCCTATGTGCGAAAAGCTTGTGAGCTTCAGTGAGGGGAATGCCGGGGGGCGTTCATGTGCTGATTTCCCACAGAACAATCTTGCACTTGCCTATGCTGTCGCCTGTTTGTGTAGGCGAAAGGAGCCGACTAGTGGCCGAACGTTGTACTACTGCGGTGGTGAGAGCGCTGTTGCGGGTAGTGAGTGTTTGTAAGAAGGAAACAATGTTGTTCTTCCACTATTTGCTTTGTTTTCTTGTAATGCTGTAGAGGGGAGTGCACTAACAGTGGCTATTCATGGCCTACAGGAGGCAATTTGGTTCGCATCCGAGGGGTCCGCGTGGGGTTCTGACGTTTTTCTTCCGTGGTACACCAAGTTCCTTGTGAAGGAGCGCTCAGAGACTCATGCTGTGCTATAGCTTGTGCCTACAGTTGAAAACGTGAACGTCAGAGAGAATGCTGAGCGCTACGCCCATATTGTTCTGGAGAATGAAGAGAAGTTGGCCAAAGGAGCGGATGTGGTAACTCTTCTTGAACGGTCGCTGGGTCTTGGACACGAGGTCTCTCTTGCATCACTTAATGTTCAAAGCAACGAACAACCGGAAAGCGATCAAAACGAACAACTCGCTCCGCCAACACCAGCGGACAGCAAGGGAGAAAATAATACTCCACAGCCAATCGACACTGAGGAAGATGACGAGTATTCAGATGACTATGCGAATGAATCGCATGTAGAGGAGTGGGTTAACGAACGTGCAAACGACGGCACGCCAGAGGCTGCTAGCGACGTGGATGCCGATACTGGTGCATAGTGCCGCGATTTCGGCGTTCAGTTATGTTTAGAAACGGCTCACCACCGTCAACCGCCTGATCACACATCATTGAAAATGCGTCGGGATACACTCACGTGTTGTGGAGGTGAATGGGGAGCATAGGTACATTAAGTGAGGTAAAAAGCGGTCCTATTTTAGATTGTCTTGTAAGCGATAGGCCAGTAGAAACTAATGTAAAGTGTCGCCAAATACCGGAGATGGAGAGCAGCCTGTTACACATACGAATAGATTCTTTGGCTGAAATGTTTTCATCTCAATTTACTTTGCCTTATTTTGTCCACCACCCGCCCTGCACCAACTTCCCTGTCTTTTATTCATTTTATTCCACCTCAACCCTTCTCTCTTTGTCACGGGTTTAAAGTCAGCATGAACAATCTTCTCATTTCCACCTCCCATGCATGTGAGCTCACAAACCAGTGCCTTTCAACACCACACTTTTGCCGTTTTATTTTGCTTTAACGACATAATGCTTAACATTTACAACACTATTATTGTTGTTATTATTATTTCCGTTATTACTGACTGATGCGCATAAGAGGATGAGGGTCTTCTTTCTTGGGAGTCGCAGCTACCACGATGTGTTGCGTCTGCAAGAAGACATATTTAAAAGAAAAATCGATCGGCGAATGTGCTGACTTCGAGGGGACAGTGAAGTGCCTCTCGTTCCTGACACCGTGTTGTTGGTCGAGCACTCAGTGCCGGTCTTCACGGTTGGTCGCCGTGACACGCGAGACGGCATCCTAGCGAACTGCGCGACGGAAGTGGTTAGCGCCAGGCGGGGCGGCGGTGTCACATTTCACGGGCCCGGTCAAGTGACAATGTACCCCATTGTAAACGTGCAGCTTCTGTGGAAGCGTTCAAGAGCAGCGAACAAGCCTCTCTCGCCTATTGAATGGTTTAGTGCCGTGTTGGAGCAGGCGATGATTGATGTCGCACAGCACTACGGCGTACCAACGCACCGCGGCAGAGTTGGCGTGTGGTCAGATCAGTGGTTGGACGTCGCACCGCGCAAGTTGGGTTTTATTGGCCTTCAACTGGGCAATTGGGTGTCGATGCACGGCGCAGGATTTAATGTGTGCAATGATCTATGCTACATTGATGACATTGGCATGTGTGAGATGCCGCGGGAGTCGGCGACGTCGCTAGTCGAGGAAATGCGATTGCGGCGCATTGACGGGGAAGCGCCTACTTCAGGCGACGTTGAACCGCTCCTGTTCAAGCGGTTTGTTTCGAATCTTTACCAGGATGGCGGTTCGACACCCCCAGCGATCGTTGACCTGTCAGCAGACGATGGTTGGGATCTCCGTAGCCACTACGGTGTTGATTGACTGACTTCCTCATTCACTTGTTGTGTGCCACAAGACGTGTGGCCGTGGCTGTGGGTTCGAGGATGTGCACATGCCAATCAGAAGGGTCCAGTGGGTAGCCGGAATCTTTTGGTATTCATTGGTATAAGGCCAGGCATTCAACTGGAGTTGCCTCTGGCTCCATACTCAAAGCGTGCGAAGGCCAAAAAAACAACGCGTTATGCTCGTCACTTGTTGCTGAGTAAACAAGCTATCGCTTTTTCGCAGTTTGTGAAAAGCAATTGGCGGTGTTCTGTCATTGAGAAGAGTCCCATTAGTGGTTACAGCTTGGTGTGTTTGTGTCGTTTCCATGACCTCCTCCACGATGCTTTGCGGACAACCTTAGGCGAGCAGACGCAAATGCATAATAATGAATTTGCGTACGCTACAACGGCAAACAGCCTATTATACAAATGTGTGCGTCTGCTTGCCCGCGTCGGCTGCTGCGGCTAGATAGCTATTTACAGTGAATATAATGGTATGTTCTGATCTCTGCCACCAAAAGCTTGCACAGGAATAATTTCTTCTTCCATATGTATGGCGAATGACGAACATCATTCCACCGGAAATGGAAGGGGTTTCAGTATGAACTATCCAAGCTGTACTTGCGTGCGCTCAGCATTAAATGTTTGAATATCAAGCGGCGTATAAACATGCTTCTGAGGCTTGCCTGAATAGCTCGGCACTCGAGTTGTCCCTATTGAGTGAGGACTTGGATCAGATGCGAATGGACAACTGAGCGTCCGCTGACATGAATTCACAACAACTTTTAATGGAGCAAGATCCGTTGGTGTTGGCACCACTTGGCGCTCGCGCGCTGTGTGCTGTGAATAGCTGGGGAAGGTGTGACGTGATGTCCACAGAGCACACGCCCGCTTCAGTGGCTTGTCGTGTTTTGCAGTGCCTCGATGGCAGGCACACAGTGAGTCAACTTCTCCTTGAGACGTGGTGGCTTAAACATTTGAAGGGGCACTTTTACTTTGGGAGGACATGTTGTGAGCTGGTTATGGGCGATTGCCAGAGGCCTATTCCCTTCGACCAGATGGAGTTTTTGAGTTCAATTACTGCGACTGCAAGCTGAGAGCGTGGCTGAAAATATTGGTAGGCTCAAATGAGGTGTACCTCGAGGACAGGAACAACATCGTGCCACTTTTGAGCTCAATAGATTTTGCTATAGTTTGGTGCAACTCTTCGTGTCATCGTTGAAAAGAAGTGAAGAAATTGCCATTCAACACTTTTACCTTATGGTCAAATTTGCTGGTTGCCGCTTTTATGAGAAGAATTTATTCCATGTTTCATATTTTCGCAGTTATTAGTGGTGTCAGTCTTGTTACCTCGAAAAGTGCAGTGGATATTTTGGAACCGAAATTGGACAAGTCCAAACATCTCATTGAAGTGCCATCGTTGACCAGTTTGAAGTCAATAAAGGCAATACGGCGCCAGAATGCTTTAGTTGTGTCTGTTTCTTGCACCTAATTTTTGCACTTGGACATTCTGATCGCACTGATTAGTTGGGGGACTCGTCTTCCTCCACTGCACAGTGACAGAAATCGGAACAACAGTGAGCGAAATATAAACAAGTGATGCTCCCACAGAGAACAGCGAGTTTGGACGTTGCGATTGTTTGTTGGCTGGACAGTCGTGTTCAATACGTGTGGCTAAGTGTGTTGATTCTGGAACATCTGTGCTTATTTGCTTACGTTAGATGTTGCTGCATGCCCTGCAGTGGGGTGGTACGTCCGTGAAGAAAAATAATTGGCAGAACCAGCAACAAATTGGCGTGCACGCACCATTGAGTGCTGTTTCCAGTTTAACGAAGGACAAGTGCTCGTAAAGACTTTTTACGCTTGCGGCGATAAAGGATGTGTGAGACTATGCGGCGAGCATCTATGTTAATACGCTTGAATCACTTAAAGGAGGTTTCAGCCGCATGACAATGGCATAGCCTTTTTGGTGTTTTCATTGGGTGTTACTGTACAGCAGGTCAAGATGCCGCCGCTGAATCTGTGCGCCTTGACACAGAACGCACGGGTACACTTGCAACCCATCGAACGTTGCTGTGCCACTCTTACTACATTCATCAGTTTATTTATGCTGTCTGTTCCTAAATGTACAAAACACCGGGTCCGCTTTTCAGATTCACAGTTTTTTCATTGTGCCTTTCGTTGCTGTTTTGTTTTACGTTTTAACTTCTGCTTAAAATTTTAGGAATTCGGAATTGTGGTCAAAATGTGGCACGCTTCTGCAACTTTGTCTACACTCCTCGTGGTCGTGCTGGTTTTTGCCCCTTTAAGTTGTCATTCCTGAAACACTACGACTGGGAATTGTAGTGGAAGTGTGACGGCTGTAAGGCAGTTCGTGTTATCGTTAGCTAAATCAGGGTCTATGAATCTGGAGCCGACTTGTCGACTGCAGTTGAGGATGAATTAAATGTGCTCTCAAACCTGCACATCGATAAAATGAACGCTGCGCGACCACTTCTTGATCGCCTTTTTGGGACCAGAGAAGAGGTCGCATCTCTTATAAGTGGACCACGGTGGCGCGGGCGACATTATTAAAAAAATTACGAGGAACGCAACAGCTGTGCTAAGAGAATGGGAGTTGTATGGGGGACGGCTGAACGCAGCGCGCGCATCTGTCAACAAAACAAAGCCCACATTAGACGCTGGAAGGCAGGCGATACGGTGGGGAATGAGGGAAATGTACAATGGCCAAGAATCGCTTACAATTGAGTTTCACTCGATGTTGGATGAAATGATCCGCGAGTCCAGTAAGTGCGGATGTGGAGAGACAAAAAGCGCGCGCTTGATTAATAATGGAGCGAAGCTGCCGACAAATTCCATCAGTGCGCTAAGGGAGTGAAGGACTAACGCAGTACGGTTGCTAGAAGACTGTTGGAAAGCAAATATAGGAAAAGGTTGGGTTTTTTTCCCGCCTGGACTATAGAGCGGGCAAAGGCGTGGAGGACGGCAAGGTGAAGTCAGTTAATAAGACCCTGAGGGACTGATTCGTGGATGCCATCGTTTCGATGTGGGACGTAAATTCTGGAGTGCTGAAAGTGCAGATCCGCGCTGTGGTGAATGAAACTAAGACGGAGAGTGCTTGAGAGCTGTCTTGAGAGAGGGGACTTCGGCGGCTTGCCAAAGGATTTAAAGCGTTATACAATTTCGAAACGAGGTCAATGTACTCAAAAAAGCATGAAATGCAGTTGAAGTCAACTCTACTTGCTGCTGTAGTACGCTTGCGTGGTTTAGAGTCTAATATTGTGTGTGCCACTGGCAGTGTCAAGGAATTTTGGAAAAAGGCGGCCTCTGTCACAAATTGGGTGGAGCATAGCGCTGTAGATTCCTTTATCGCAAACGCCATACACTTTTTTGGAGGAAACTGATGCCCTTTTGGCCGAAAAGAAGAAAAATATTAATGAAGCGTAGTCACTAATAAACAGAATGAGTGTTTCCATTGAAATGTGGTTGAGTCTGCTGAGCGGAAGCGTTGCTGCTGCCGTTGATGGTGGCGGTTCCGAGGTTTCCCACAATTATGCGACGTGGGACCAGTCGATGGACAGCAGGGTGTCGACCAAACTTTACCACGAATTGGAGCTTATGAATGTTAGTGACGCTGTAGAGAAGCAACTGGCATCCGTTGAGGAAGAAGGTGCAGATTGGAGTAGTTCTACTGAAGCGGCATAGTCACTGCTGCAGCAAGCCATTCTTTTAGCTTCTAACGCTAAGCGCGACGTGAATGCTACCAGGGTGGCTGTTTTTAGGCTGAGGTAGGGATTTCTGTGTAATTTGCGGGAACGACTTCACAAGGACCAACGCCGGGCAAAAGGGGTCTTGTGGTAAGTGCGTGAAGTGTTCAGTGCCACGCTGCATGTGGTTCAGAAGTCCGAAGGAATTGGCAAAAACACAAGTGCATTGGGCGATGCGAGCACAAAAGAGCGTTCCGAGGCCGAGTATGACTTACAAAACAGTGCCCAGATAATTCGTAGGTCCAGTCTATCGCTAAAAGGTGTACTTCTATCTGCTAATTTTCTAGAGAGCTCGTACACGAACACTATTAGACTGGAGAAGACCTTTACGGCCACAAAACAATCTGTGTAGAAGGCGGATGTGATGAGTGCAGTCATGTAAATGTCTCCTAATGTGTCCGGTGCTGCTAAAATGGCGAACAAAGCGCTCTTGGAATGCAGGAAGGAACTCACTCGTTCTCAGATGCTGAGCAGTGAAGTGCAAAGTGTGTTGGGCAAAGTTCGATTCACAGTTAACTACTCGGTAAAAGTGGCCAGTGAGGTCGTAACAGCACTAGCAATGGCACTGAAAATGGAAGTGTCGATTCTCGCCTACGAACGAGAATTAGAATCAGTTATGACGATGGCCTCCTCGCAATTGAATATGTTGTAAGGAACTGAAGGTGCGGTGAGGGCCGGAAAGCGGGGGGTTGAACCTTCAATCACCAGTTTGACTGCGAAGTTGGCGTGCTGTTGCGGGATTGGAGCGCCTCTGAAGATTTTGAATTCGTGAGCGGTGGGGCATGCATGACCAATTTACTAAAAGACACGGTCACAGTCGTTAAGAAAATCACTGAACAACGAGAAGTGAAAATTGGTGCGAATCTGGATCTTTTCTGCATATTCGAGACGTTATTTCTGAGAAGCTCAAATAGCGAAGGGATCTGTTCGGAGCGACTCGAGCACATCACGCGGGTCTGCGGGTGGAGATACTTAAAGTGTCGATTGAAACACGCGCCTCCTTGTTTGAAACGTTGAAATTTAAGAAATATGAGCAATCGCCCTCTTATGCGCCAAATGAACTGCTGCAGGATGCAAGAGAAACTGTGGTGTGACACTCGCTTTACGTGCGGCTGTTCCATCTGTTTAACCGTATCTAAGCGCTGCTAATTCCAAACTTACACAAACCTGGCCATTCGCTGCTGCCGCTGTTGTTTGTTGTATGTTGTTGATATACGAAAAAACCGGCACTGACTTGTACATTTTTATATGCACATTTGAAAGGCGCGCGATGACCCATCAAGTAGCCGTGTAAAACACTCCTGGTGACGCAGTGGCGTCCCTGGTTGCTAAACAAATGTTTATGATTCTAATGGTTTTTTATTCGGCTAACTTCACAAGGCTGTGAGGCATTACGGAGTCAGTGACATTTTTGGGAAGTCGTTTCACCTTTGTGCACTTGAACTCCGGCACTGTCCTCGTACATTGGCACTTTTCTCACTTTAACGCGCCTTTCTATGCAAAGAAATTGGTCATATAACTTTTTCAGAAGCCTGCTCAATTCTAGTGAGTGTGGCTGTAAAGAGACAAGGGCAGTTACCACGGAAGTCCAAGGAAACATGTGCACTCACCTCGCGAGATTACTTGAAGCGATTTGCACCATTGTTTAGCACTGGCACCCTTTTATTTTCTATTTATTTTGAGCGGACGCTTTATTTACATCGAATCCAAAAGTTCTCGTTGCTGCATTTGTGCACTATTACTGCTTATACAAAGTTACCGTGGCAAACAACTGTTTTTGTGTGGAGAGCCTTATATGCCTTTCAGTCACAGACAGTGGCCGTTGTATTGGCATCAATCTTGGACAATCGTAACATTGCACCTCATCGACTTCCGTGGGACCGTTGCTTTGCTGTGTTATTGGATGTCGAATTCGTTGCTTTCGTGATACCTTGGCGACTGATAGCTGGAGTCAACAAAACTGACCTGAGGTGGATGGCCAGGTAAGGGAATGTACATCCTTCTTGCGCGCACAAGATAAGCATGGCATTTGTGTTATTCCACAGTGCTGCTGTATCTGCTTGTGTGTTGCTGCGCAGTCTTTGTGTGTTAAAAAAATGGACTTTGGCCTGTGGACGAGAATGGGCCATGAGCTGACGCTTTAAAAATCGTCTTGCAGCTGTCTACACTGAGGTGGGCGCTCTGTGCTCTTGCCGATTTATTACGAAACGCGAGATGTGTATACCGTTGGTGTTATTGAGATGCGGCTTTGTAGTACCGTTTGCCGAGCGAATCCCATGTTTGTCGTCTCCCTACTATCCAAAGAAGTGGCAAAGCGTAGCGTTATTTTTAGATCTTGCACTTGACAGCATCGCTGCCAGTTAAAACGATGCAAAATTAACGATGGTTACGCGACGGCTCTCCGTGTTTCGCTATCAGTTTGTTCCGCAGTAAAAAATAGAGTTCTTCGCCTTTCAAAGACTACGCATTGAAAAATGAGGACCCGACACGAAGATAGATCAATTTTTTGTGTTGCAACACAGCCATTAGTTCCGCATCGCTAATCCATAGGAAAGCACGTTGATTCACAAGAGTGTGTCTCGTGCTGCGTTGCTGCGCGCCTTAAACTAGGGCGTGGAATCGTCTTATTTCTCATCCCGAGTGGCCGCCCGTCAGTCGTGAGATGCGAGTGCGCGCGTCGTGGTTGTTGCTGCTACGCAGTGTGCTTCACGAGTGGCTGTTCTGGATGTGCACGAGATGGTGCAATTGAGTTGTCCATTGCATTGTTCTCAAGATATATTTTGGGGAGGACAGAACAAAGAGGGAAGATTATACGGACGCTGTTGCCGCATTGCTGGCGCTCGTGGGTGACAAATGTGCGTTTTCCGTTGCATCAGTTGTACGCAGCAGTTTCGCACAGAGAGAATCTGGAGTGAGTGCTCCCTGTACATTTCCCTGGCGCTTTCTTGTGGGGCGCTTCATTAGATACACTTCCGTTTGTGCTTTATGGTCAAGCAAGTCATTACAGAACAGTTTTTTTTCTATCTTCCATTTGTCTGTGTGAATTGGAAGCGGCTTTCACTCCCTTATCACCTCAACACGTAGACTAGCATATTACTATTGCCGTTTCGAACCTGTTGACACGGTACTGCGATGGGTAAACCCGTGTGCCTCTTTGTTGTAGTTTTGTGTCTTTTGGCGTGCAGCACCAACGTACTGTCGCTGGCAGACACAGTCGGGCAGGACAGTGGCACTGCCATGGCGGCGTGCCAGATGGG